>BJCM01070088.1:16563-29836 GCA_018326385.1 Flaveria bidentis
CTCCACCGCCACCGCCACCGCCACCGCCACCGCCACCGCCACCGCCACCGCCGCCACCAATACAGGCTATCCTCCGTCACCGACCACCACCCCGAACCCTATAGCACCAGTCAACCCATCGCATCTCCTCCGCGTCTGCACCATCCTCTACCAACAACAACACTCCCCTGAATCAAGACTCCACACCTCCCTCTCCCACTGCAATTTCGATCTCACCCATGAGTTCTTCCTCCAAATCTGCAACAAGTTCCCATTTTCATGGAAACCCGTTTACAAATTCCACAAATTCGCCCAAACCCAAGCCTTCAATCACACGCCCATCACCCTCAACAAAATGCTCGACGTCGTCGGAAAATCAAGAAACATAGACCTCTTATGGGATTTCATCAAAGAAATTGGTCACCGTCGTTTGGTTACAGATAAAACGTATACGATAGCGCTTAAAACGTTGGCTTCTGCGAGGGAGATGAAGAAATGTGTCGAATTTTTTCATATAATGAATGGGTTTGGTTATGGGTATAAGTTGGGGACGTTGAATAAGGTGATTGATGTGTTATGCGGATGTAAGCTTGTTGAAGAAGCTAAATTCATTGTTCAGAGGTTGAAAGATTGTGTTAAACCAGATGGGTTTACTTATAAGTGTTTGATTCGTGGGTTTTGTGATGTGGGTGATTTGGTTGAAGCTGCAAAGATGTGGAATTTGATGGTTGATGATGGTTTTGAGGTGGAGATTGATGCTGCTGAGAAGATGATGGATACCCTTTTCAAGACGAATCGATTTGATGAAGGGTTGAAGCTTTTTCAGTCGATTAGGGTTAATCAGATTGATGAATTGGGGATCTCGACTTACAGGCTTGTGATCCGTTGGATGTGTAAGAAGGACAAGCTTGGTCAAGCACGTGTGGTGTTTGATGAAATGCTTGAGAGAGGGATACAACCGGATTCAGTGACATTGGGTTCGTTGATTTACGGGTTTTTGAGTAAAGCTAGAGTTCGTGAAGCTTACAGGATCGCAGAAGCGATTGATGATCCTGACATAAGTGTTTACCATGGTTTAATCAAGGGGCTTTTGAGGTTGAAAAGGGCAAATGAAGCAACAAATGTGTTTAGGGAGATGATAAGGAGAGGGTGTGAGCCTACAATGCACACATATGTAATGTTGTTGCAAGGGCATTTAGGGAAGAGAGGGAGAAAGGGTGAAGACCCTTTGATCAATTTCGAAACGATATTTGTGGGCGGGTTGGTTAAGGTCGGGAAGTCGTTAGAAGCAACCAAGTATGTTGAGAAAGCTATGAAGCAAGGGCGCGAGGTGCCTAGATTTGACTACAATAGATTCTTGCACTACTATTCCAATGAAGAGGGTGTTGTTATGTTTGATGTAATGTCAAAGAAATTGAGAGAAGTTGGTTTGTGTGATTTAGGAGACATATTTGAACGATATGGTCAGAAAATGGCTACCAGAGAGAAAAGGAGAGAGAGGTGAGAACTGTAGCGTTATATCACACTTGTATTTAATGTTAAGAGGATTACAATTTGAACAGCATGAAATGAGACTAAATCTTGTAGACTTGTAGTAATCTACATCACATTTTAAGTAAACTTTAATACAAGACAATTTCAGTTACAAATGAACAAAACATGGGGAAAGAAGCCAGAAATGCAAATGGGGATGAACAATTGTTTCAAATTTTTCTTTGGCAAAATTAAAAGAAAAAAGAAGAAAAAAAATAGAAGAATGATATATGAAATTTTGTGGTAGCAAAACTTTCTGTAATCTACAGCTTACAAGTGCTTCTGTTTCTCTCTCAATCTCAAGAGAACCAGCTTGAGGCTGTGTGACACATCATTGGATTCTATACAGAAGAATGGTCCAAGGTGAAGTTTTTAAACCCTGTTGGTAGATTAATCATTTTCTTACAAATGGTTTTTGGCAAACCAGTAACCTTTGGTCACTGTCATTTTCAACATCGATTACCCTTGCTTCCCATCGTATTTTTGTAGCAATCGTACGTGCATTTTCTATTGGCCCTACTTTGTCTGAAAGAACAACCCATCCCTGAGAACAAAAAGAAATCAAATTTTGATCTCTTTATGGCTAATGAAATATTGTTTTAATATGCACATATTTGGACGAACAAAATGTATAAAGTACCTCAGGGCGTAGAATACGATCCATTTCTAGAAGCAAGTTTGTGATGCTGCATCCCTCTGATATAAGGTTCGAGAGGAGTCCATTGGCATGAAGCATGTCGTATGTCCTTGGATAAGTGGGAAATGGTTCACACCTATGTTTGAATACAAGACAAGAAACATAGTATGAAACTTATGATTAAAAGTTCATTGGTAGCAATCTGCTAAAATGGTAAATTTATGGCCAACACCAAACTTATTATGTTTCTTTTGCTGTAAATTTGAAGTTTCCCAGTGATTTGTTATGGTAAAAAACTGTAAATCCAGCTCATCAAGAGCAGGAAAGTTGTGCAGAGCTCACATGGTATTGTGATAATTTTTTTTGTTTTGTTTTTGGCCTTAAAACAGAATGGCACATGCTAAAGTCCTTCTCATATGTGATATTTGAAACAGAAGGAATATAAAGTCCATTTTGGATTTGTCCAATGTAATGAACATAATTTAAAAACTCATTATATAAAAAGTTTTCTGGATTTGGAGAGAGAGGAAACAATCAAACATTGACACCTGCTTTTGCATAAATATCTGAACTAAAAGACTCAACCCATTCACAAGAATTGAAATACTTTCTTTTTTAGGGGTTTCTAAAAGATATTGCAGCATTTCCCTATTTGGATTTATTTAAAATTGTTATTAAATGGGATTATATTTAACTACTTACCAGTCATGCAGAACACCAATAAAACCTTGATCAAATATAAGAGGGAGCGTGTTACGGGCGCTAATTGGCACCACATTCATCACCCATGCTAATTTTCCTGCTTCCAAAAAAGCAGAATTCAAGCCCCCAAAGCGCGCATTCATGTCCATTACATTTCTTATCATATTATATGGAGGCAATGGATCTTCATCCGCCGGTCTTTTTGGGTGATCAGAAAAAATCAATGGTGTAAGTAAAGACCAGTAATTTCTTAAAGCTGATTTTGAAGATTCAAAGTCTTCAAAGAATTCAACCTGCTGAACTCCTGCAGAAACAAATACATATCAATAACATACTAGACTAGATTGGTACTCAAAATAAAATTAATAAAAGTTGTATAAGAAAAATACTTTCCATGAATTTCCAGCTCAGCAGGGGTCATAGGGGAATCAGAAGATCTGTTCTGAATGGGAACCCAGCGTTTGCTTGCTGTCCCAGCTATGCACGATGCAAGTGGCTGATAATACGTGTTAATATCCACATCTTCTTCTCTACATGGAGGAATGACACTCTGTGTGCTAGATTCAGAACCAAATAAATTTCAACAGATCGTGTTTTGACAAATATGAAGTGAAAAAGTTGAATTTGGGATTATTAATCTCACCCAGATGAGTAGCATTCGGGATCAGCGGTTTTCTGCCAGATGAATGTTTCTTCTTGTTGACCGATCAAACTCCAGCAAATTTTGTGGGTGAATTCTTCAATCAAGCTTCCTGTTTGTGTACTCAATGAAGTCCCATGTAATACAAAGTAGCCTCCTGGCTTTAGTATCCGGTTAGCTTCAATAAGAAACATTCCATCTGATCCATGAAACCCATATTGTAAGGGAATTAAAATTACTTTTTAGACAAAGCAAGAAAGTTAGTTATACAAAAAAATAACCACCTTTTTGGTCCCATGAAACACCACATTGTGCACAATGAACCATATCATATGACAGTGAGGGAAATGGAAGTTGTCTTGTAATGAAGTTGCCCATAATTGCTGGAAGTCCTCTTTCAAGAGATAACTGCACTTGACTACCAGTTAATTCATATCCAGCCATACATACAGCCATTAGTTTCAGAGATAGCAAATGAGCCCCAAAGCTGCCAAAACCACAACCAATATCGAGCACTGTGCGCACCTATTGATAACAACAGAAAGTGGATCAAACCCAAAGTGTAATCAAATAAAATTTAACTATAAAAGGCTAAAAGAGATCTATATACTATAAGGCCAATACTTACACCAGCTTGCCAAAATTCTGCATCACTCCCTAATCCTATCATCTCTGCAACTTGGCGTGAATGATCCTTGACACCATCAAAGATCAACTCGTCATCTGAGCGGAAAGAAATTTGGTTCTCTTCCAACAGCATCAACCTGAAGAAGATTAAGGGAGATATTTGAATGAAATTATTTAAATCAAGATTATAATCAAAGAATTACCTTTTTGTCATGCTTCCTGAAGAAAGAAACTGATCTTTGGATATCTTCACATTTGCATTCCATATCACATCTCTACCAACCGGCCAACTCAAGGGCGTTTTATAGTCCCTCGGAGGACGTACCAAACAGTATGGTTGATCTTGTGATACTTCACAATGCCGATCAAATTCTTCCCCGTCTTTAAACCCAGCTAAAAGATTTGCAGACACATTATAGCAAGGAACATAGTCCTCTCTTTCCTTCCCACATAACCTAATTTCCTTTGAATTACTAGTTCCAGCTGAAAAAGTTTTTAACTCAATATAGTCACTTGCTGTTTGCTCCTTTAATCTTCTATAGTTCGTATAAACTTCAGGTTTTACACTAGTAGTGAGAGAGTTGAAAGCACCAGAAGAAGATGAACCCAATAACGCGATAAGCATGAAAACACTAACAAAACATAGAAGTAACCAATTCCGTGGGGGCCTATGGCCGGAAAATATTTGCAGTTTATGGAACCAGAGGATTCTTCCATCCATATTGAGCAACCAACTTCAGGCTTACAGCCTCTGTTACAAATTTACAAAGAATTGTTTCGCCGAAAAACTTCCACCAATTAAGACAGCAGTAACCTAACATAAAAGCATCCAGAAATTTCAATGTAAAACAGTCAACTCCCAAACGCATATGGAAATTACCAATCTCACATCACAAGTTCATGACATCATCAAACTGCAAGATATCAAGCCAGAAATCCATTCATATCTCAAAAACGACGTGCAATCACTGTAGGTTAAGTAGATCAGAAAGATTTCTTAATAAATCAACAGAATTCCAGCTGAAATGTCTTCAGATCAACCTGCAATCATCAAATGTTCAAATATTCAAATCACAACACCAAACGAACATTCAGAATAGCACAATTCTCTTCAATTTCGAACTTTTAACACTGAATTTCAACGGATCTGATACAATTTCAACAATATAACAAACAATCAATACAATGAAACAACAGTCGTTCAATGAGCTATCGTTTGAAAACCCTTGTGAAATAAGTAAGCAACAATTATAATTGTTGGGATTTGGGGCGATTACCAAGGTCTTTGAGGAGATTGTATGCGTGCATTCAATCAGCTTTTGAAGACAAAGGTCAGTAACAGTAATGATTCACCATTGACGAGTAGAGAGAGAAAGATAACAGCTTTTTGAGAGAGATAAATCAGCAATTGCAGTTGATCGTTTTTGTGTACATTTTTATTTACTTTTTGAGATTTATAGTGTTGAATCTTGATGAATGGGATCTCGAAATTGAGGATCAGATAGATCCAAAACGGCTCTCAAATTCACAAGAAAACATAAGAGGTTAGAAATTCTTCTTGTTATATAATACACTACTAGTTTTTTACTTTTTTATGTTTCACAACTAAGTTTATTAATTAATATATTAGTTTAATATTCTCTTTTCAACAAGTACTCTTGACAGTCATACGCTACTCTATTTTCAATTGACGCGAAGTGATGCTTGAACTCTTGATTTTAGTTTTTGAGGTTAAACAATAAAACGAATGGTTGAAGAATTAAAAAAGGACGTATCTTATCAATACAATTAATTTATTTTATATTTTTTATACATATATATAGATATATGAATAGAAATAAAAACAATAGCGACGTATCTTATCGATACAATTAATTTCATTTATTTATTTTATATTTTTTTATACATACATATAGATACATGAATAGAGATAAAAACAACAGAATGTTTTAATAATATAAATAAATGTTTATGTAACTGCTCCTTTGATTAAACATAAGAAAGTTTAAGCTCATCCTCAAATAATTTAAAACTGTATTTTTAAATCTTAAATTCAGATCCCAAGTAGTTTTTTTACTTGAGTTTGGCTTGGGTTCAACTATCTATTATTTATTAGTTAATGTATATTTACAATCAAAATTTCTATATATTACACAATAAATTATATTCACTTTTTTCTATGATAATAAAAATAGTAATACTAACTTAATATATTAAATTCAAATTATATTAATGACGTATTTGTCTAGCTCACGAGCATAGCCAAACTTAATAGGTGATTCACAGGTTTGAACTCATTAAACGAGCCCCGATATAAGCTTTAACACATACTTGAGTTTGTTCAAATATGGATCAATTCAGACTTTGGCGATTCGACCTTGACTGGTTTGTAATCAGCTCGATTCGGCTAGACCCCCATCCTTAATATTTGTCATAAAAGAAACAACATTTCTTTCAAAAAGTAAATAATATAACCACCACCCTGATGCTGCAAAAATACAAATCCACAATAACCAGAAACATAGTCACCACCACCGTCTTCTCAACAAACTTCGTTGTTGGCATGACGCCTACACTACACCTTCTTCAATAAATTTAGAATTTACAAACCAATCAAGTTCATCTCTCATAACCCAAATGCATGAAAAATTCACATTCGTTTGATATATTCATATTACTATTAACTGAATTCTTCTAACAAAATTTTAACTCCAAATCAAATATCTTTATATTTAAATTCTTTTAAAAGGATTGTTATCCCTTCCAAAAATTTCAATAAACCATACACATCTTGATTAATTGATTCAATATAGTAATTTATTATCGTCTGAGTGTTAAATATAGTTGTTCTACGATTTAATTTTAAAAAAATATATGTACAACTATAAAAATCATAAAACAGTTATTAATCAAGTCTAAATTAGTTTTTTTACCATCTAAATACAAAACGATAAACTTACGATACAACACTTTACACATGTATAGAACATATTAAATCTAACTGGGCACAAAACATTCCCCAATTATATAAAATTAGTTCTTTTTTAAACAAAATGATGGGAATAATTCTTTACTGCTTTAGTCTTTTACACTTATTCTTCCCTTTATTGGAGTTGGTGGCTGACGAGATGATGATAATGTGTTCTTTTAATTTATAATAAAGTAATTCTATGTTTTATATTATGATAGTTATATGTTTTATAAGCCGAAAACAAGTGATCAACGAATATTATGCGATTATGAAATGATATATTAATATATAATTCTAAATACATATCCTTGCATCCAAAATACTTTTTCCGTATGGTCTTGGCGAGCTAGATCATGGGGCAACAAACAGCAACGGTTTGGCCCAATTGCCAGATCCGAAATCTATCATTTGTTTTTTTGTTTACGAAGTCAGTTTTTTCTATTTTTTCAAGTTAAGTTTAGTGTTTCAGTTATCACTTAACCTGTTATATTTTAACACGTCTTATAATACGAGAGCTGGTGACATGGTTGAGGCATTGAATATATAAATCACATTTCTTCCTTTGGACTTATTCTTTGTTTATGGCTACCATCATGTGTAATAAATCACTTAACCAGTTATATTTTAATAGGTCTTATGGCTACCATCATGTATAATAAATATATGATATTTAGTCATTATAAATAAATTTAAATTCTCTTACTTTCGGAGTTATTTGGATGGATGTTTTAATATCATCTTTGCATTAAGCTTAAAGTATATTATGGTGTGTTAGTTCGTTGTGTGGATTATTGTATTGAATTATTTTTATTAACGAATATAAAATACAACCTTATTATATTTTACATAGTAGATATCACTAAACCTACGTAGCTTTAGTATTTTGATTAATTAATTAAATCGTGTTTTGAAAGTGCCAAATGGTGGATCTCAAAGGATCTCCTTTGTCTTTGATTTTGATTTCAAAGAGATAAAACTAAACTATAACATTAGATGTGACAAAATGTCAATTCTAGAAAAATACAACCACTTTACAATTGATTATCTATTAAGGAATATATATGTTTCACATCCCAATTTTTTAGATTTCGAAAACTTGAAATTGTAGAAAACCTTAACGAGTAACGTACGCTGTTACCAGTATGTCATAGTCAATTTTACTATAATCATTTGTTTGTCCATTTTCTTCCGAGCAACAATATTAGAAAGGAATTAACAATAATATGAGATCCCAACGACAATGACTCAAAGTTGCATTTCAACCAAATACTATTATGTTACACCTTGCTCATCATGAATATAATATATTTACATTTTGCGTTGGCGAATGAATTTGTGTATGGTGACAAGGCAAGACTTTCCTAAACTTTATCAGTATTGATAATACTTTCTCTTGAATATTCTTAACTACGAAGTTTTTAAGGTATACAGAGTGTTTGTGGACCCAAAACTTGTTACTTATGGTAAGCCTAATGCTTATTTACGAACCCAACATATCTTGTGTAAGTCAGCAGTGCGTAGACAATTTCTAAATTTTGTACTCTCATATTTACCACACTTATCACAAACATAAGTGTGTCTTAGTGAAACCAATATCATGATGGGTAACACCTTGGGAGGTCATTGTCAGTTTTTTTAAAGCATTTCACAATGGGTGTGTGGTGCCTCTCAATGGGTATGTCGAGTCTTGGTGAGGGACTATGATAAATATGTGCGCCTCATATAGATATCCCATTTACACACAACTTACATGCAAAAGAGATGTTAGATTTGTACATCATAGTATTAGTAGACAAAATGCATTTAACCAGGACCATAGTAGTCCCATAAGAAGTCCATAATTGAGTGTCAAAAAAGAGTGCTATGATAGAAAGTCCATAAGAAAATCATATAATAATATAAAAATCAAAGAGAACCCATGAAATCATTTACATAATTTATAGTTTTTTATCACTACCCTCTATCTATATGTGTGCACGTTTATAAATAAAGAGTAAAGATCAAATGAAAACCGTAACATAGTTTTACATTTCATCTCACATAGGTTACATATGCGTAACAGTTTTATATTCAACATAGTGTTACGTATACATAACACTTTTCATTACCATATCTATGTTTAACATACATGTAATAAACACCTAAATGTGCTTTTAACATTTGAATAAGCAAAAAAGTTATAAAAAGTATGTTAGTGGTTTCCATAATTTACTTTGCTTTCACATAGTTATTGGCTTCTCTTATGAACCCTCTTCTTGTGCTATAAAGGGTGGTTAAACATGCAAAAAGACATTGGGTCTTGCACATAAGCCGAAACCATGAAGAATAAGACAAGTGGTGGTTAAATCTTTGAACATTGAACATTTGGGTAAATAAATTTCTTTTTTGAGAAAATTTATTTTTTAGATTATAATATTTGAACTTTTCTGAGGTCATGTAAGAACTGAGAAGATATGACTATTCATGTATTTATGGACGACCAACCCTATTTAGGTTTTCTTTTTTTGAACTATATATTTCTTTTATTTTTTTATAAATAAAAGCAACAAAACAAATATACGAAAATATTATGGTGTTAATAAATATTTTTGAAATTAGTTATGATGTTATTAGTTTTTTGAGTTTGGCTTGACCTGTGAGACTATCGAACTAGCAGTGGATGATTCGGTTCAGTTTTTTAAACATTATTTCTTGGTAATTTCATTGTCACAAAGGTTGTGGTATAGTTAGATCAACACAAAATAAAAGGAGTAAAAAGACTAGATTTCGATCGAAAATTGTTAGAGACCTAGATAGTAAGGAATTCCAAGTTAACAACCACTTTTCTTAAGATGGTTTCCCTATAACATGTTTTGATACTATATTCAATTGTTGCTACATTCGCTAATAGAATCTATATATTTATATTTCGGTGAAATGAAATAAAATTAATATAACAAGTCAAATGTTTAGGGATAGGGTTGCATACCAGCCATTCTTGCACATATTTTGCTAGTGTGTCAAGTCTCAACGATTAAAGAAAGATATGTATTCAAAAGTGTTTACATTTCTCGACTCCCTGCTAGTTAGAAGTTGAGCCATGAGTCCAAGGGAAACTAGCAAGCCACGATCATATGCGAGTTGGAAATTCTAATCATGTGGACTTGAAGAAGTTGCACGCCGTTTGTAAGACGAGTTGCAAAATGTAGCTATAGCCAATGAGCACATGACCAATTGTTGTGACCATTTTGGGATTTGGCTACTTTAGTGCCTTTTTGGTCCTGCGCACTTGACCAATTGTTGTGACCATTTTGGGATTTGTCTGAAGCCAATGAGTAGGTTTTAAACTATAAATGGACCCACATTGACAAAACATTTGGGATCGTACTTTATGCTCTTTAAGCTTTAAATTTGTAAACCCCTTTTTCTTTTTGACGAGTGATAATTGTTACTATTGTCATGTTATCGTAACTAATTATCAAAATGACAAGTTTCCTTTTGTTTTGTTTGATGCAATGTTACACAATTACAAGTTAGGAAAGTTTCAAATCATATGATTTGGTTCAGCTTATTACTTTTTTTAACAAATATTTTTTTACTCCTAACATCATATAACCTTACACTTGTAATGATTAAAACTCATCATTTTTATAAAAGACAATACCAATACCATTATAGTATAAAGCCATAAGCCTTATATAAGGTTTACTTATTTTATCTTTGTATCATATATAAATATATATTATTGACCCTAATATGTAATGATTTTAAGTATTCATTGTTACACGTATATACACGTGCATGTGCAGTGCACACAAGTATATGAGATTATACATGCTATCAATTATATACAAAAAAAGTTTTTAGATATCTGTAAACATTCATTTCGTATTTATATGTTATTTTAGTTTTGCCATGTCATTAAGTTCTATCCATAATTATTTTATTTTCACATGCTTATAATATTATATGGTTATTAGTAGTATTATTAGCAATTTTATCTATTTTAAAGTTTTTTTTAACTCGTGTAACACACGGGACGTTAGGCTAGTTATGCTATAAAGCCACAAGCCTTATATGAGGTTTAATTATTTTATCTTCATATCATCTATGCTATATATAAAGCATATATTAATGGTATTTTAAGATACCATAAAATTAAGAACAATTACTTAATTCAATGCATAAGACGCAATCACTTTTGAAAGTAAAATAGTATTTATAACATTATATACATATTATCTTTTACAATTAGTTACATAATAATCTTACACTTACTAACATTTACATAAAATTTTACATTATCTACCCAAAAAAAAAAACCCTTAATTTGTATAAGATTTCAGCTATATGTTTTACTCTATCACATTTAAAAACCTTTTGAGACTACAATTGTAATATGTTTTTTAAACGTTTTGATGTAAACTTTTTGCTGAACCGATTTGTATTTTGTGTGGTACAATAAGTTAATGCGTAAATGTACAAGTAGTCATGCATAACTTATTTATTTGGTATTTTTAATTTAAACTTAAAAAACATAATAGTCTTTTGTAAAAATAATTCAAAAATAATAAAATATTAGAAAAACGTGCCGGATGTAAAATGTACCCTGCCACATTGCACGGACACCTTTTTAGTATATATAAATACATATTATTGACCCTAATATTAATGATTTCAAGTATTCATTGTTACACACGTATTCGCGTGCATGTGCAGTGCACACAACTACACAACTAGACAAGTATGAAGTATATGCGTTAATGCGTATGTTATATGTATCATGATAACATGATTCATGAAGAGTAATAAATGGAGCTAATAGGCCCACTTTCAATGGATAACAAAGAGGCCCAACAACTCACTTTATCACCATAAATAATGGGTTTGGTTGACATGAGGCTGTTCCAACAACTCACCTTCAAGACCTGAGCTGTATAATAACTTGTTATGAATTATGAATTATGATTTATGATGTCCTCTTTTTGTATCTTTGTTTTTTCTTCATCTGAAAACCTTTAAAAATCAGTTGTAAATACATGCATTACACTCGTACCATTGCCATATCATTAAGTGTTGTTTTTGCTATGTATTTTTATTCCAATATGTCGATGTCCCCTCTCATCTTATATAACTTTACTCATAAGCATCCACAAGTTTGATATTAGGGTATGGCTGTAAACAAGTTGAGCCGAGCCAGGATGGGTTCGAGCTCGAGCTTGATTCTTATCGAGCCGAGCTGAGCTGGCTCGAAAATGTTTTAACAAGCTCAAAACACCGGCTCGAGTTCGGCTCGTGAAAAGCTCGAGCCAATTCGTGATCGTTCGAGCTGGCTTGATTAATTTTTTTTCACATTAATTTATATAAAAACACAAAAAATATATATCAGGACATTTAACTTTTGTTAGGTACCCCGTACTTAGAGGAACAAATATCATTATTTTGTATATAAATAATTTTCTATCAAGTAATATTTATTGTTTTAACAAAATACTTAATGTTTCTAAAAAGAATCTGTTTTTATTTTAAAAAAATATTTTTAAAATCCTAATATAAAAACAATAATCATAATAATAATAGTAGTAGTAGTAATAATAATTATTATACTATATAAAAAATATATAAATATATTATATATACCGAGTCACGAGCCGAGCCAACAAACCGAGCCATGAGCCGAGCTAACCCTGGCTCGAGTTCGGCTCGTTTAGAATTCGAGCAGAGCCGAGCCGGCTCGTTTAGATACGAGCTTTTTTCGAACGTTTCTCGAGCGAACTCTAAGCCACGAACTTTTTGTACAGCTCTAATTAGAGGTTTTTGATATCATTCTTCATTCTCTATTTCCACTCATATCTTTAAACTAGCTTTAATAGACCCGTGTATTATACGGGTTGAATAAATAAAATATTTAATATAATAAAGTTTATTTAATTATAAAACAATATTCTAAGAAAAGATATGCTTTAAATTATGTAGAAGTAAAAACTATAAGTAATAAAACAACGATATCAACTTTTAAAATAAATTCAAAAAAAATTATCAAACATTTTGTTTTAAAAATTGTCATTTTTATAAATATCTTTATTATAACTCATTTTTAATTATTTTTGGTTTATAAAAAAATTACTTTTTAAAAACACTAAATTTAAAATATTTTATATTTTAAAATAAGTTTGATGTTTTAAGAAAAAAAAATTTATAAAAA
>BJCM01070092.1:0-18966 GCA_018326385.1 Flaveria bidentis
AAAAAAGATGAAGTGTACCTGAAGCATTAAAGCTGTACCATAAGTTGGTAGATATGTATATATTTGATAACTGTACGAGTAAATTGCCCTTCAAGGAATCCCATGAAAAAAATGCAGTGAAGTAAGATAGCTGCAAGATATAGGCTATATATTTGCTGTAAGTAGGTAAAAATTCCAAATGAAACTAAGGCTAATTGGGTAAACTCTCACGATGTGAAATTTCCAGGTTGCCCCTGCTGAAAATGAACTGTTAACCAACTTCATAACAGAAACAGGTCACATCCTTGAATGATGAAGATTAATATGTTCAAATTATCATCAAATTATTGGGATGAAAGACAAATAAGTAAAATATCAAAATTGAAAACTTCTTGAAAATGAAAACGATTAAAATTTTAATAATTCTATGCCACAACCGAAGAAAAAGAAAGCGTTGCACTTGTGATTTCTATGTGTTAAGCTATAGAGCAGTTGCCCTTCGGAAAACATGTTTATCTGCTAAAGACTTTCATTGAATACGCATGCACGAACCTGATCTTTGTTTTCACATCATGGCATGACTAAATCCCTAGACTTTTAGAATGCAATGTGGTCATTATTAATAAACTTTAGAGACTTATAGAAATTTAATCATGTAAAAATAAAGTCCCAAGACTTATGTGTGAATTCAGCAAAAGTACATAGGGCATTTTCGACATTTGTCCATACAAAAATGTAAATTATTGGCAGCACAACTACTTGCACTACCATTGTCTCGTTAAACATGCAGCATTTGACTTTGGTACTAGGTTGATAAATATGTTTTGAGGGCCTCTTCAAATGTCCAAAAGTAACCCATACCGAGGACAAAATAAAGAAAACTTGTGACAACGGTAAGGTTGTTATAAAACATGTGTTACAAATAGACACTAAACTTAGCCAAAGGGAAAAGGTGAGATCAGTTTAAAGCATTATAAAATTTATAAAGGAAACTGATCTTTAAGGTTCGGACCTTGGAGCAGCGGTAAGGTTGTTGCTATTTGACCTGGATGTCATGGGATCGAGCCGTGAAACAGCCTCTCACAGAAATGTGGGATAAGGATGCACATATCAGGCCCGAGTGACCTGACACCCCCAAACTCCACACGTGCTGGAGTCTCATGCATTAGGTTTGCAAAGAAGGAAACAGCCTCGGTGACTATGTGCTTATCTTTTCCAGATCTGTATCATCATTAAATATATTAATCAATACAATAGTGAGTTGCAGGCAAGCTTGTACATGATATTAATACTCATATATGGAAAAGCAGTGTACAATCAGTAGCTATTCAACGTATGCAAACTATGTACTATCTAGACAGATTTTCATGTTACATAAAATTAGCATGCACCATTCTACACATTATTAAACGCGGTGGTTTTTAACAAGTACCAGAGGCCTATATCATGTTATTATTGATCAATCGCCAGTACCACATGGCTGCAGTTCCTTGGTTTATGGTAGACGGGCCCCACTCAACTACTCTTGTAGTCTCGTATTAAAATCAAACTACACTCAGAAACCTTTTAATGATTGGTCGATTTTCCAAAAGATATATGTAGATCCAGCAAGGCTTTGATCAGTTTGGCATTATTGACTCTGAAGTAAAGATGTTTTCAGTCCACACATAGTGCTGGTATTTTTTAGTGTGTGAATATAAACATTTGAGGGCATAATATTGAGGGCAGCTAATAATTGCATTTCCAAAACTATATATGTGAAGCTAGTGTACACTTGCACAAGGACCCTACAATTTTCAGTTACAGAATAACGAAATCACCACTATCCAAGAACTACAAAATTGCATGCCTGCAAGAAATGTAGCTCATCAGGAATTCACATTTTCACGACTGGTGAATCTACAGTGTTCTAAGTTATCATGTATATCTTATTTTTGAAATTCAGCATTAACTTTAATGTAATAAACTAATAATTGTGTTATATATTACAAAGGAGACTACTTACAGTAATATTACGTCATTCTAACATTAACTAACAATCTTTATATGATGTCCATAAAATAAACTCACTTAACAGTTCTAAGAGACAATAATTTATTATTTTAAACCATGCTATAGTCTGATAAAGATAAAAGTTGAGGATGAGCTACAAATTCAGTGAGTTCAATCAGTATACAAAAGCAGGTAATATACAATACATATATTAAACTAGGGTAAGGTAAAAAGCAATAATAGACTAAAGGAGTTGACTGATGCCAAAAATATAACATCTTAACCAAAGTGCCAAAAATTTATAAAGCTAGATGAAATATATAATATATTAAACAATCCTTATCTGTCTATTGATTCAACTATTGCATATATTAACATAGGCTACAGTGAACTATTGCAGAAATGCTTATAAAAAATAGGGTATGCGGATAACAAATTTTAATCTCACAAGTCGTAACCATCCATCTTCACAAAATAAACCAGTTTCTCGAATAGACAGGCCCAGCTGTTGGGCTGAATTTGAGTGCTATCAATTATATGTTCTACACAAAAGAAATGTTAATATAACGAACTTGACGTCATATCACGTAACGGAAGGCTTTATATCTAACTGTTCCACTTCCTAAATCAGTATTAAACGTGTTATCTTAGTTCCACAACAAAACAACTGCAGAGGTACCCATATGACAAACGGATGACAAACGGAAGTTGTTTTTGTCCCTTGACATGCTTCTGAATTTATGGTATTCATTAACACAAGTTAAACTATATACAGAACTAAAAATCCTCACCCTGGTCCAGACTAGATATAAACATACACATAACACGTGGTTAAACCATTTAAGACACTTCGCATTCCACCTGAACCACAGCGGCACAGCCTGCCTATATTAAAAAACAAAACAAACGAAATTAGTCATATCGACAAAATGGAAGTCATATTTATACTCTCATAATACACTGTTTTCATCCAATTGTAATTCAAGGAACTAAGATAATTGCAATAAGAGGATAAATGCAGAATAATGTGCCAGGCATAATAGTAATCATTTCATTTCTTATTGATGATTATTGGAAGAAGATTTGATTAAATTTAGGCATGGATGAGGTGATAAATAGGAGAATGATTGTTTAAGTATTGTGACTGATTAAAGAAATCCTTTTATGAGTACTTAATTAGAGAAAGTGTGAAAGTACAATAATACTTTTCTCTATTCTTCTCTTTTAAGAACAATCAACCTCCTAAAGTAAGAATTCTTTTTAATTGTTTTGGTTTTCTTAAGTGATGAACATCATAGTTAGACACATATCCCCTTATAATAAGATGTTACTCCCTCAGTCACCTAATAAACACAACAAATTCCCTTTTCGGTTGTCTTGAAACATTATATACAGTTCCCTTTTGTGTTAAATTGGAATCAGAATTTACTTTCTTTTCCATTGGTAATCATTGCATTATAACATAACAAGGATTTTCCCTAAGTTCTATATATTATTCTTTTAAAATCCATTTTAAAAATCTGACCAACAATCGACGCTCATTAAACTATGTGTCTCAAGTCAAACGTTGCATTGGTTTCCAGATGGATGAAGTAAATATAGTTAACACTGCAGTTCTGTTAAAGATATGGGCATATGGCTGCTATCAGAGTTCATCCTCATGAGGTAAAACAATCCTAACAAACATAGCCCTATTTAGGTAGCTAAGCCTTTAATTATTTCAAGCAAATAGTATTTCCAACATTTCTCTCTGTCTGTCCTGTAATCCCCTTGACACTTATTAGTTTAAATGAAAGTGCAATTGTGTAAATACTTTAATACAATGAAAATGTGAGCAGTAGAAAATCTGAAACCTCCATTACAAAACAATATATAGTAAAGTAATCGTCAATCATGTTTTGACTTTTGACTACACTGTAAATATGATACCATTATAATAAGTAAGGGGTTAATGGTTATGAACTTGATGGGACTATTCAAACTGTTCTTCACATGCCTCGTGCCAGCGACCGTGGTAAATGTAGAGTTAGTTACATTTTACACATTCCCTTCTCCTAGTTAATATCTATAAATTCAACAGTTTCCTTCCACTTTTTAGACTGTAGTAATCATCATTGTAAATTCTAGAATCGGATCACTAAAACTGCTAGGTTATCAGACAATGCAGATTAACTTTACTCCTATAATGTATAAACCCAAGGGGCTGGTCCACATAGAGGACAAGGCTTGGGCCATTTATTGATCTAACGTTAGAATGTTGCAGATGTATCAACTCAAAGGCCACATACGAAACAAATTGCACCTAAGGCTATGTGTTATGCCTTTCAACATTTGCCCCAACACGGCTCACATCTCTTCTTCAACACCCAACTTCACGCCCCGAAGGGGTAGTGTTCCACACCCGTGAGAGCTAAGGTGGCCCTCATGCCCCTCCTCTCAAGGCGGTATAACACACAGCCTAATGCACAATCCACAAGCACTAATGACATAAATCATAATACATATACAAGTATACAACACCCTTAGCATATAAACCAATCAAATTCTTCCTACAAACAAGACCTCCATCACTCAAATTTAAACCTATGATTAACATAGAACCCTATTGTAATGGTTTTCAATTCCAAACTCACTAAAACATGTAAATTTATAAACCATAACTATAATCATTCAGTTTTTATTCACTCGCAAATAACACATTAACAACACGAGTAAACAGAGTACGAATCAATTAATCATAAAATCAAATCATACCGCAGTAGTATCGTTAATTCGTTAGCTTAAACTGGAGCAATAGTTCGTTCTCCTTTGTTCTGCATTCAAAAACACAAAGCGAAAAACAACCAAACAACTCAAAATCAGCTTGTGTGATCATATCAAAACCTAGAATCATGATAGTTGAATGATTTAACGAATAAACGAAGATGAACAATCAACGTACGGAGTTTGATTTTCGATGACGCACACTGACACACACACAATGATCATTCTGCAGTTCATGAGCGGTTGAGTAGAAACTCGAAAGGCAAGCGCAAACCGGAACCGAACCGGTTTCAATTGAAAACCGGTTTGACTCGAACCAACCACAGCCAAAACCGGATTATACGGAACCGGTTTAAATCATGATCCAGAAATCATGGGCCACTGGATCTCATATATCACTAATAGTTTTAAGCTTCATGATTGTAGATGATAGAAAAACTATTTAGTATATTTATGGGTGAAAGCGAATCAATTTGTTTGTGAGCTACTCGATATCATATCGATAAAATGTTTAAAAAGACTGAGCCGTATTGAGCCCGAGCTTAAAAAAAGACTCATTTAATTATCGAGATGGAGCTGGCTCGAGAGCTTAAACGAGCTTTTTACTTATATACTTTTATTTAGTTTGTTAATCATTAAATAAATTATTATTATTATATGTAATAGTGAGATAGAATCATTTAAATAACATGAATAGTATTATATACACAAAATATATAATTATAGTTTTATTTAAATATTA
The DNA here is from genome assembly GCA_018326385.1 of Flaveria bidentis. Lineage (NCBI taxonomy): Eukaryota > Viridiplantae > Streptophyta > Magnoliopsida > Asterales > Asteraceae > Flaveria > Flaveria bidentis. Next base: position 5,477 of record BJCM01070092.1, read on the forward strand.
AAAATAATAATTAAATAATATACGAGTCGAGTCCGAGCCAAGCTCAAACTTTAAAAAAAAAAACTCAAAACAATCCAAGCTCGAGCCCTCTTAATTCAATATAATTCAGGCTCTGGCCCATGTGAGCTTAGGCTCGGCTCGGCTCGACTCGACTCATTTGCGCCCCTAAAATACAAAGTTAAAAAAAACTTAACTAGGAGTAGTTAGAGCATTCACAACACATCTCTCATTCACTCACAACCACTTAAAATATATTAAAAACATTATAGGGTTTTAAACAGTGATTCATAAAAATACAAATTGAACAGTAAATTTCTCATATTTTTCACTCACAACCACCTATAACCATACCATATAATATAGAGACTACACTCACATTATTTTAAGAAACGGGTTGTGAATGCTCTTACAAGATGAGTGACCTTAAAAAATATCCATTCAATCAATAAAAAAGAAAGTTGTATGGTACAAGGAGATAAAGAATTAAGTATTGTCGATTGTGAATTCATAAATACAATTAATCATTATTGGCAAATATCGCTTCCTAGACACCTTTGTTCACCAACAACGTTAAAATGCCAGGTTTTACAGAGTAATAGCACATTAAAACAACGTGGAATCCTCACGTCAACGTGTAGACATCGTGTTTAACGCATATCATACTCAGTTTGAAGGCAACAGTTTACTCGAATAAGGATCGGTTCCACTCTCTACTAAACAAAAACCGAAACCAATTCCAGATGAAATACGCGAGTCCAAACCCGAAACCGAGTTCTTTTCACCAATTTTAGTGAAACCCCAAAGGTTAGCCCGTTAGACCCAAACAACACCAAAAAGCCCAATAACCACAAACCCTAATCAAACACCACACCCCTCTTTAAAACACACACACATCATCTAGGGTTTCAAAACCCTCGTCTCTACAACCACCACCCTCCGCCGATCGTCGGAAAAGATGCCGGCCGGACATGGATTAAGGTCAAGAACAAGGGATTTGTTCGCCAGAGGATTCAGGAAGAAGGGTACAATTCATCTTTCAACCTACCTCAGGACCTATCACGTCGGTGATTACGTCGATATCAAGGTGAATGGTGCTGTGCACAAAGGTATGCCGCATAAGTTCTACCATGGGCGCACTGGTCAGGTGTGGAACGTTACCAAAAGGGCCATTGGTGTTGAAATGAACAAACAGGTTGAGTTTTCTGTTTCTTACTAGATCTGTTTGAAGTTGTATGTTGGAATTTAGATGGATATGTGAATGCATTAGCTAGTTGTTGAAGGTGTGCGAATTGTTTAGGTGTGAGAATTGGGGGGTGGGTGTAGAAATGTTGTAGGAAATTTGGGTTTCTAGAGAAGTTTGAATTTAGGGTTTGTTGTATGTGCACTTGGTGTGAAGGTTTATGATTGGGTTATAGAAACTTAACTGGCATTTGGATTTTAGAGAAGTCAATGTTATAGGCTTATTGCAGAAGCTGTTTTGTTCACTTGGTGTTAGAATTAAGGTTATAAGTTACAGTAACTTATAAAGATTTAATTTGTTAGAGAAGTAACTGTAGGAGTGCAAGCGAGCTGAACTTGGCGGTTTGGCTTAAATTGGAGATCGGTTATTACGCGTGCACACATGAACAATCAACTGCGGAAACGTAAACGACAAAGATCTAAAGTTGTTTGGTTGATGTGATTTATGTCTTCTGTACTGCAATTAAGGTTTTTTTATAACTTAGGTGTACACAAGATTTACAAAATACCTGCACGGCTGCACAGCTGCACGGCTGCACGGCTGCACGTCTATGTATACTAAATAGATTAGGTTTTACAACCTTAAGCACAAGATATGTTAAGTTAGGCTGGGCTGAAGCGGAAGCCTGATTTCTGTAAGTCTGTAACATGACTTTGATTGCTGTAGTGGTTTATGACAATCTTGAATCTATTAAGATGTTTTTATTAGGAGTTATGGACGGATCAAGCTTTGTTTTTGCTATAACTTTTTCTAATCGACACTATTATATATGTTACTTTAAAGATTTAAGGATTTATATAGTTATCATGTTACTGATTGGATTGACCCATTGGATGCTGTTATTATGCTTGGTTAGCATTTGTAATGAAACATACACCAGTAACACCATTCAAGTATGTTGTTTGATATATGTATTTTAAAAAGGTTAGGAGTTTTCTTTTGTCTTATGTGGTTAACAAGTTATCATGTTGGATTCATTCTATTGTAATGGTGCATACCATTCCACATTCCATTCTTCCGTACCAAACACTACCTTATCTTTTTCAATCTGATAATATTCTTTTATATTCAGAAACACAAAAAACTGGTTGTATCAAGTATCAACACACTCTGTTTGATCTGTACAAAAACGACTAATTTTAACCCGGATCTATTTTGCCTATTATATTTACCTAAATGATATTGTATTGGTTTATGCAGGTTGGAAACAGAATCATCAAAAAGAGGATTCACGTGCGTATTGAGCATGTGATGCCATCTAGGTGCACCGAAGAGTTCAAGCAAAGGATCAAGAAGAACGATCAACTCAAAGCCGACGCCAAGGCCAAGGGCCTAGTCATTAGCACCAAAAGACAACCTTTGGGACCAAAACCCGGGTTTATGGTTGAAGGTACAACGCTAGAGACCGTTACTCCCATACCATATGATGTTGTCAACGATCTCAAAGGTGGATACTAGGTCAAAAGAGCTTGTTTGCGGTTTTGCTACTTTTTTCTTACATTTGGAGACACTAGAACTGTTTATTTTTTTGCATCTTGTTACCTATAATTTAGACCATGTTATGTTCCAAAATTTTAAGAACAGTCTGAGAGTTATTTGAACAATATGCTATCCTGCTTTGGAGAATAGATGTTATTATCTTGATCGGGTTTATTTTTTTGTTTCCCAGCCATGATTGCACACTTAACTTCCTTAGAATGAAACTTATTACTAAAAAAACTCAATGGTTAACTCTAAACAAATTGCTTAAAGTGAAACTTAAATTTATGATCTCACAAAATTTACATGTCATAAAATTTACATATCAAGAGTATTTTAACTTAATTAGTTTGGATAATGATCATTTGCTATTTATGTTTTATCTAAATCTTCACTCAACCCATAATTTTAGCGCAACCCATAAAATTTCCATAATTTTAGCGCTATACACAATTTTTTTGTTTTTACAATCATTCTTCAACTTTACATGTGTACAAGTTTATCTCTAGTTAAAAAACTACCTTAATTTTAATCACCTTTTTTAGTCAGTATCATTAATCTCAAATTTAACAATGTCTCATTAGACAAACGACAATTCCCAACCAACCTGCACATAGCATGAAAAAAATTTAAGGGTGAAGAGGATATTCATGTAACATATAGATTTTTTTATAATACACCAACCAATTAAATTTGATGACAGTAGTGTTGTCACATTATACCTTCGAGAACACACCAATCTAACATGTCATTAGGCATGTTTATTTGCTGGCAACAGTGTTGCTATGCCATGTTGGGGCACATTGTTGAGGCATGATGATATGTGTGCCCCCATCACCCTAAGAAATACCCCATCACACAAAGCACTTTGCATTGATGAAGAAAACAATTATAGATCGAGAAAGAAGAAGTAACGAGGAAGAGGGGAAATCATACGATGTTTTTATTTATATTTTTTTAAATTAATTAATTTTTTATATATGAGTAATTTAAAAATATTTAGAAAGTGATTATAGTTGAAAGAAAAATACTTTATGAAAGTAAAAGAATAAGAAAGTTTTAATGTGACCGTTATGTGAAAAAGGGATGAACTTCCCTCTGATATTTTCTATAGGAGTGAAGACAAGTAGTAAATGACACTTTCACGAACAATGCTTTGGTAATGGTCTAATAAACAATAAATTAATACGACCATTAGTGTTTAGTTTTTATTTCATGACAACCCTTCACATGAACACTACAGTCCTGATTATCGCTCAAATCACCAACAATTCAAAAGAACTAAAACTAAGCATGAACCGAAAGCACATACATAAACAACACATACACGTAAGTAAAAAAGATATTCAATCCATAAGAAATATCTTACCTCAAATTCTAACCGTACTGTTTATTGATTCCCAAAGATCCACCGAATAATAACACACGTTAAAAACATATAATCTAATACGATAAACGCACTTTAAACAAAAGGATTGTAAATAAAGTAAGCATACATCTCCTTTCGATTATCGCATAGAGAGAGACCAAACCGACTCGATCACAATTCACAAACACACACAATAATCTCTCTATTTCTCTCGTGTTCATCTACCACCTGGGTTTAGGGTTTCAATTGATCGATCTCGAACCCTCAATCACCAGCAAAAATGTCTCAAAGTGGGAAATTAATGCCCAATCTCGACCAAAACAGTACGAAGATCCTCAATCTCACCGTCCTTCAGAGGATGGATCCATACATCGAGGAGATCTTAATCACCGCTGCTCATGTCACCTTCTACGAATTCAACGTCGAGCTTAATCAATGGGTTTGCATTTCTTCCTATCTGTTAACTCTGATTTCGATTTAGGGATACGTGTTTGTAGTTGATTATGGTTTCAGCTGTTAATCGTTAGGTTTTTGGAATAAGGTAAAGGATTTATGCTGTTTAGGTTATTGTTTTTCGCCCTGTTATCTATTGTTAACTGAGCGACTCTAAATCGTTAGGTTTTTATAGCGAAGTAGGATTTATGCTAATTAGGTTATTGTTTTCCCTCATGTTATTGGTTTTAGCTGATTAGCTGATGGCGCTGAAATGAATCGGTTTAACATATACTCCTATTGCAACTGTGATTGAATACGTGATTGTTAATTAACTTCTGTAATGTTAGTTATAGCCATATAGGTGTGCCAAAATTTGATTTTCAGGCTTTCAGTCAAATTGGGATTGAATGAATAGAGGAGTTGTGATGTTAGAATTTGTAAAAACTAAAAGGAATTGTATATGGATTACTGAATGAGGATCAACAGATCTGGGTAATATGTTTGAATGACATTGAAGTCTTCACCTCTTGACTATGTGTATGCAGTGCTTCCATCAAGTTTGCTAATTTAACATTTATATTGCAACACTCAAATGTGTTTCTATTTCTTAGCTGGACTTTGCATATCATCCCAACTTTCTGATTTAAAATCAGGACCTTGAATCGTTTTAGTTTAATTGTTATTGCTGTGTTTCAAGATGAGCTAGTGAGATTCGAGTGAGCTACAAACAATATTGACTTCTCAAGTCTCAACAGATCAATGTTTGTTCCTGTCACTTTGCTTTTTGTGCAACATGTTGGCATACTTCACAAAGCTCTAAACCAATAATGATATATTGGATAAGAAACTACTATTAGGAAACATCTCTATCAGTCAACCGTTAATTTATCATACCTCGTGTATATAGGGAGGAATCAGATTGCAGCGATAGTGAAAGTTTCCACACCTCCTAAAGATACGTGTAGGGAATCTGAATCTAATTAGGTTTCTCATCACATTTGGGAATTCCAATCAATTCTCATTAATTTAAACTTCCATATTATGGCTTTACATGTTGAACACTTTCTAATGTGTGAATATATAACTCTCTTTAATCCTATCTAACAAAATCAAGCCCCAAATTCATTTTAATTCTTGTGTATGATTCAGTATGTTCTTGGAATCCTGGTAGTCACACACTCACACCTATCATATGTTATCATATAGCAAAGACTAAAAGATACATCTTCTTAACCGACACTGAAATTTGCTTCATATTGAAGCTACAGAGAGAAGTTTAGCTATATAAATATTGTGTATTTCAGCATATATTGATCTTAAATTTGAGCCTAAACTTAGAACATAAAAGATAATCTGCAACTATCTCATGAAAGTGATTTTTGGGTAACATGTTTCTGAACTTCATTTCTTATTTGTTTCTTTTTTGGTTTCTCAGAGTCGCAAGGATGTTGAAGGGTCTCTCTTTGTGGTTAAGAGGTTGTAGTTAATTTATTATTCTTTTACGCAAATTGTATTTTCCAAGGCTTTAAATTCATCATGACTGATAATGTCTAATGTCTTGTATGCATGATAAGTTAATGACACTAAATATTGAACTCCTTTATTGGTCATATTAAAATTTAGAAATAGGAACAAGTTTTGTGATTGATTACTTTATGTGGAGATTTAAAACTAATCGATCTAATATGTCATAATCTTCACTGTAATTACAGGAACACGCAGCCGAGGTTCCAGTTTATAGTAATGAATCGACGAAGTACAGGCAAGCTTTTTTTGGTTTTTGTTATTTGATTTTTGTTTCTATCTCATTGAATGACATTGATATAAAGTTAAACAAGAAGCATGAAGAACTTCACAATATTCACTTCTAAGTGGTGTGAAATTGTCGAGCAAGTATATACATTAAGCTTATTTGTTGTACAAATTATAATTATTTATCTTTTGTAAGAGTACAAATGCGGTTGCATACTTGCATATCAGTGTTCTAGTATTAAGATTTTTGACATATTTTTATAAATAACAGAAAACCTTGTGGAGAATTTGTTGGGAGATTTTGAGTTTGAACTTCAAGTTCCATATCTGCTGTATCGAAATGCTTCTCAAGAAGTGAATGGTATTTGGTTCTACAATACACGTGAGTGTGAGGATGTTGCAAACCTCTTTACTAGGTACAATTTTTTTTCATTGTTTCTATGCTAGTTGCCTAGCTTTACTCTTTTGTTCCCTTTATTAATATTAGATGCATGATATCTGTTACTTGAATCTGACTACAATGACTCTGGTATGGTACAACCAGATGTTTATGTTAGTTAACCAAGCCATGAAACATAAAGTCTATCACCTAAATACATATTGTATACACCTGTAATTATCGGCATAAAAGAGATTTAGTTAAACTTTTTTGTATTTGTCAATGATTTATCAGTAGGTCATAGTTCTCATTAATACACGTATTTTATGATATATTTGAATTCAGTTGGCATAAATATACTTGTTCATTATCTTTCTTTTTTATTTTTCAGGATACTTGGTGCATATTCAAAGGTTCCCCCAAAGCAGAAAGTGAACAAAAGGTAGCTAGTATTATAATGATGTATAATCTGAATCTATTTCAATATGCATATTGTTGCTCTTTGTGGTAGTTTTTTTCTTCTCCATATTGGATGCCAATGCAGAGCTTTGATAATTTTATGCTTTTCAAAGTTCCCTTTTGAGTGCATTTTTCTTTTAATCCATAAGTTGTCACATAAAGCCACGGGTTCGAATGGATTGACCCAAAAAAAATTTGTCCAAAATATTTAGTTTTTATAACTAAATAGTGAGTATTTTCTATAATCTATTTTTTATTAAATGATTTAAGAAGCTATGTGCATTTGTTTGACTTGTCTCCCTTTTATGAACCAATTTTTTTTGCGAATTTAGCGGTTTGAGCCATTTGAGATAAAATATAACTTGAATTGACCACCTTATAAGTAAACAGATTGTACCACCTTTAGTTGGTTAGTTCAGTATTGTAAAAATCGCTAGGCACTAGTCGAGTGGTGGGGTACCGACTAGCGATTAATCTGATTGGAATTTTTATATATAAATTTCAGTTATATATAACACACACACATTTGTATGTGATTATATTAAAATGTTCAAATTTATATACATACACACATTTTACCAAAATTTACATCAAAGTTTGATCGAAATTTCAACATTTGGCTGGAATCTGGCCAAAATGTGGCCTGAATCAGGCCAGAATCTAACCGCCGATTAGGACTAATTTGGGCTGATTAGGACTGATTAGGTCCGTTTTTGACCGACGACGACCGATTTTATCCACCAAATACATGAAATTGCCAAGGTCACCAGCCAACTAGCGATTAATCGGCCGATTAGGCCAATTTTTACAACACTGGATTAGTTCTTAATTCTGTCTTTGACCCTCATATAGTCATATATTTACGTCCCTACAATTTTTTAAATAATTCACGGTTTTCTTGTGTAGTGAGTTTGAGGAACTTGAAGCAGTACCTACCTCTGCTGTAATCGAAGGACCACTGGAGCCAGGGTTGTCTGCCTCTCGACCTACAGATGTACCTGAGGATTCTTCATTTGTCAACTTCTTTAATGTATGTCTCTATCAACATATATCTTTAATTTCTGGTTGCTGCATATGGTGGACCATGTTTGATGTTCTGTGATAGATTTGGACAATATCTTTTTATTTTTAAGTTGAATTTATCACTTTTAGAGCGATGTTTGGATATGTGTGTTTTGAAATATGATTATGTGACAATAAATGACCAGAATAAAATAATAGGTTTTGTAGAACAGGCTGCTAAAATTAGTGTTTGCATGTGCTTCTGTTATTTGAACTTTGAAGTTCATATGATGAATTAAGGATGATATCAGAAAAAAAAACAACATACCTTTTGTTTTGCTGCAAAAGGTTTCGACTGATTTTTTGACTCACCGGAGTCCTGGGACTTGTTAAATTCATACCAACCTGTTAAATGAAACAAATAGCAAATGCTGGTTACTTGCAAAATCATTATATGTTTTGGATTTTTTTTTTCGAAGGTGGATCCCAGTCTCTTTTATTGACCCTAACAAACACTATCATGCCTTGGAATCCTGACATCAAAAAATAATCCACTGTCAGCAAAAGAGTTTGTGTCGCATCCGTGTCGTCAAATGGTCTATGTGGCCTCCACATAAGTTTCAGATTTTAAGTAACTGGGATTTAATATTAGTTTTATAGGTTAATATAAATTTAACAAGTTAAGGGACTTTAATATGCTAAAATTTGGTCAGGTTACTCTTTCGTGCAAAATGACTAAATGAGAAAGCATGTTGAATTAGTTTTGGCATTAATGCTTTGAGTGTTTGTAACTTTCTGGTTCTTGAAGACATTAGATAAAATGACCAAAAGGGGCACTTTTATGGACATTATGATCAGCTGTGTGAAATGGCAGTAAAAGTCCCCTGCTTACACTAAAAGAAGGGGTACATAGGTAAATTGTCTGGTTTGTTGAAACCGATTATTTGACCCCTAACTAATCACGCACTCAAGATACAATATCTTTGTAAGCCAAACATAAAAATCTGATTACTATGATTTTAAGTCGTGGCCCTCAGATCATCAATTCTAAACGCCAAATCCAAACATGCCGCTAAGTGTTTTTCTATGATATATGCTAGTATGTGAATCGGATTGGAAAGAGGTTTTAATTTGTGGTGTGTGTGCATCTGTGGATGTCATGCATGCTTTTTACCACATGTGACTTATTTGTACATTAAATTTTGTCAATGCAGACTTCTATGAATTTGGGACATAATAATGCTCAAAATCCAGTTAATTCGATGCAACCCTATCATAATTCAACCACAATTCCTTTGCCTTCTCGTGATGCACCGTCAGCTGTGGTCAACAATCCACCATTGCAGATCCCTTCATCCGCCACACAAATGCCAGCTCAAGACAGTGTTGACCCAGTCAACAGCAGCAATCATTTGACTAATCTTATTAAACCTCTTTCTTTCTTTACACCATCTTCTTCCTCCGCTCCGTTGATGAGACAGCCTTCAACATCTGTGCCAGTTGCCACCCTTCAGCCACCACTAAATACGCAAAGAGGTGTTGGTATTCCCTTGCTTCAGCCATTCCCGCCACCGACACCACCACCATCACTCACTCCAAGTTCTGCTCCTGGTCAATATTATGGACCATTGACCAGAGAAAAAGTCCGAGATGCACTTGTATTGCTTTCACAGGTATTGAAATCTAATCTACTGTGTGAAGTAGTCAGCTTTATGAACCATAGTTATCGTTGGAGGAGCAAAATAGGTGGGTTGGGGTTTGGAAACAAGTGAAAATGAGTTGCTATCCCTAAATTTTCTATTTATTACTAAAAATAACGTTTGGCGCATCAAAAGTATTCAACGCTGACCTCTCCTAAGTTGTTCTATCATCGTATGAGTATTTTAATACTGTAGTTTGTAACCATATATAATTCTTTACCTATTTACAAATTTTATGTAAAGGATAAAAATGTTAATGGATCAACCCAACCTGTTATAACCTCAGCGCTTTTAACACTTGAATAATTTATATAATAATTTTTGGCCCTATTTTAATATGCTGCTTCACCCAAGCAAACCCATTAACTAATTTATATAATAATTTTTGGCCCTATTTTAATATGCTGCTTCACCCAATCAAACCCAAAATCTAATAAGTGGATCCAAATTGCTTAATATCATGCTTTTAAGACCTGCATTTTGGCTTTAGGGACCAAACAGTTGAACAATCAAGAATACTAAAAAAATTTGATTTTTTTTTAATTTTTCAGTTTTTTATAATCAAATTCTCTCAGAAATTCAGGCTCTTGGATTGTTTTTCTAATTTCTTCGCAGGATAACCAATTCATCGACATGTTGCATCAAGCGTTACTGAAAGTACAACAATCATAACATACATGAAGAACTATCTGAAACATTGTCTGTAGATTTTGAAGACTTTATGTTTGTTTGAAACACTAATGGAGTAATGGTTTGTTATGCTTTGTATTGTTGTCCTTCGGTTTTCAATGTTGGTTTGTAGTGTTTTATTCTTCTGGCTGATAGCACCAGCAGTTAGGTTGGCATTTTGCCCCTAAGCGATGCGAAAACAGTAGAGGTGCTCTTGATCTGTATTGGCCGATCTGATCTTGATGAAAATTCTAGGCGGAACTGTCAACTATGGTTTGGGAACCGACCAGTCAAACCGGTTGGCTTGGGTTGGTCAGTGGGACTGTCTGGTTTTACCAGTTTTGGCGTTTGAACAAACTTTTCTTTTAAATTTCTATAAGATGCTAAAGATATGATTATAGTACACATACATAATTGTATTGCTATGAAATATATGTATAAAAATAATAGATGTCAAACAGCTGGTTTCATTTATACGGTCCGATTACCATTAGAAAATATCAGGATAATAATTGTCGAAGTGCCTATAAGTAGAGGTGTAAAAAAGCCCCGTTTGAAAAAAAAAACCAAACCAGTTTAGAAAAACTCGGTTTGAGCTGGTGGTTTGTATACGGGTTTGAAATCTGGCATAAAAAACCGGTTAAGCCAGTGTAAAATCCGGTTTGAGCAGTTTGAGGTTTTTTAAAAATTGGTTTGAATCCGAATTGTTTTGAAAAAAACTGGTTTGTACATATAATTTTTTTTGGTCTGGTTTAAAAACCAAACCGGTTTGTACATCTCTACCTATAAGAGATCGATAATCACAAGAGCTCAAATGATTTAAGGGGTGTTTGGATTAGAGGTGCATGAAACAAGTTATTAAAAAAAGTAGCTCGGTCATTTACCGCATCTAGTTATTAGACAAAATTGTCAATCTGGTTATTCTAAAAAGTGGTTTGGTTATTAACTCGTTTGAAAAGGAATAAAAACCTACTACATGTAACTAGTTCAGTTACTAACCAGTTAACTACTTTTTTAATCGTTAAAAACCGGATTTTGTTTCCAGATAGAAAATAGTTAAAAACAAAAGATTTCTAACCGGCTTGTGATACGAGAAGCGATAACCAGGTAAAACCCACTTCAGTTATGTCTAGGGTTCCTACAGTCGGTTATTTTAACCTTTTTTTCCCACCTCTAGTTTAGATCGAGGGTTTGGGAATGAAAACGATGGATGTTTAATACAGGGGCACATCATTTTAAGTTTAAATTCAGTAGATCATATCTTTAGATGGGGGTTGTGCATCACATCATAATAATCATAATAATGGGTTCCCAAGTTCTTTTGTTTGGTTGATATTATCTCACGTCATATTATCAAATTAATGAATTAGAGACTGATAATCTAGTTAGTAAATGTCATACATCTTCGAAATAGAGATATCCTTAATTAACATGACCCAAAATGTTTACATATAAAACAATCTGTTTTCAGGTTTTCTTTAATAGACAGAGTTAATCACACAAGTAATCCTGTGGTTTCCAATTTTCAGGTTTTCTATAAGATACAGAGTTAATTACAAAAATAATTCAGCGGTTTGTTAAAAGTAATATATTTTTTATTACGGATTTAAAGTAACAGTTTTAGATTTTCTGATTTCAATTTTATAACAAAAACGTTGGACGACAATGCTATGTACATTGTGACTTCAAGTGCACTAGGCTTGAATACTCGAAAACGGGTTTACATTATAGATATATTTTTAGTTTGTACATTATCATATCTATATTTCATTCATTGTCAGAATTTGTGAGAAATTGATGTGTAAATATGTACAAAGTAGTATTTCTTTTATAATTTATATTATTTTGAGATAAAGCAATAGACCATTGCAACAAGTTTCTATTGATTAGGGTGATGACATCAATTGCAACATGACACAAATTCATGCATGAGCAATTACTACACTGCAACCTCATGGATCCTGATCCCTGCAAAGGTTGAGCATAGCCTGTTTATTATGATATTACCTTTCACCGTCGCCATTTAAGAAGTAAGGTAATAATAATAATATTAGTTGTCTTTAGAAGACATATTTATAGTAAAAGTGATGCACTCATTAACTAAGGATCGCATGTTAATTTTTGGAAAATGCACGTGCGATGATATTTAAAAGAAAATTTCGTAGAATAGCAATTAAGTTTTAAAAGTATACCACGTAGGGTTACTAGTATTTTTATTTATTTCAATCAGGTTACTGATATTTTTATTTGTTTTAGTTAGGTCATTAAAGTTTTAGGAGTGTTTCAATTAGCTCACTCATATTTTGTTAAAATTTTTAAATAAATTACAATTTTTAAAGATGATTCAATTCTTTATAAATATTGTAAATATTTTATGTATTTTTAATTGTTTTTAAAATATTTTTATAATTTATAAGTGATATAATTAGAATACTTCTGAAACATTAGTAAACTGATTGGGACAAAACGTTTTTATAAGTGACCTGATTGAAATAAAAAAATACGAGTAAACTGATTGAAACAAATAAATTTATGAGTGACCTGATTAGAACAAATCTTGAAAGTTGATTACAATTTTACAAAATTATCCTGATATTTAAAGTAAAGTAGGTGTAGAATAGAACATTTATTTGATGATCATTTTAATAATAATAAGAGTAAAATGTTATTTTCATCTCTGATGTTTTGTTGAATTTGTCATTTCAATCCAAAAACTTTTTTTTTGCAATTTCAGTCATTGTAGTATACCCAATGTTGTTATTTCCATTCACTCCACTAACTTTGTTAAGTTCTCCGTTAAATATGAGTGTATTTTAGTCTTTTTAAAACACCCTAATTGTCAAATTGAAAACAAAGTTAATCAATAAAATATTCAACTAAAACTAAAAAAATATATATATAAAGCAACTAGTAAGACCAGACACTTCAGTTTAAAAGTTTTGATTAACATTATCTAGTTTAGAAACCCATCTAGGCGTCTACTATACCTGTGTATGAAAAAATTAA
>BJCM01070103.1:0-13304 GCA_018326385.1 Flaveria bidentis
ATAAAATTATAACAAAAAAACATAGACAATGTTGTTTCACTTTACAATAACTACACCTGTATTATGTTTGAAGATAAAATATGATGTTAATTACGTATAAAAAGTTACTTTAAGTATAATATTTTAATGTAATATATAATTAATGTTATATACTTTAGTTCAAGAAATAAAAAATTATACCACTTTTTAACCTCTCTTATGTAAAAAAGTTTTATTTTTAAACATTTTTTTAAGATTTATTATAAAAAAATATCAAGTGTCAAAAACATGAGTTAAGAGAATGACAAGTGGCAAAATAAACATTGTTTTATTATAAGTTATAGATTATAAATAAATTATAGATTATATATGTGGTGATCTTACTATTAACAACACTTAATTTTCAAAATATTTACTCGTAAAACAAACATAAAATTATAACAAAAAAACATAGACGATGTTGGTTCACTTTACAATAACTACACCTGTATTTAATTTTTCGCTTACGATAGCCCGAACCTACAGACATAAATCTAGAATATCAATAGAAGTTGGGCTGGAACATCAATCGGCATTTGTTTTTCCAGAAAAGATCTCCCTGATCTCTTTTTTCTGCGTCGTGCAAACCACGCGTAGACCTTGAGGTCTACAGAGTGTTTGTTTTTTAAAAAACTTTTCATTAAAAAAGTTTCACACGAAGTTTGCATGATGCAGACTTAATACAATCATTTTTAAAGTATTTTTAAGTCTACAGAGTACTAAACACCATCACCCACCACCACCGTTCACCACCACCACCGTCCGCCGCCACCATTGCCCACCACCACCACCGTCCAATACTGTCGTATACCACCACCAGATGATTTTAGTAGTCTGCAAACGTTAAAAAACAAGCATTTTTCTTGTTACAAAATGCAGAGGTTTGGTCCATCTCTTATCTTACAAAATTCTGCAGATGTGGTCTACAGACTACCGATATTTTGCTCTAGAAAAAACAATAACATCTAAACCTTTACTAAAGAAACATAAGATGTCATTGTCGCAAGAATATGTTTTTTTTTCATTTTTCTAGTCCGTTTAGATGCTGAGAGAATGGTCCAATTGTCTATTCGATTTGTTTGTAGGGTGTAACATATAAACTATTACAAAAAAAAAGAAATGGAATATGTACCAGAAATCATTCCATTAATTAATACAACTCAAATTCTTCTGGACTATGCCTTTTAAGTTCTTATTAAAATAATATAGCTGCCTAATCCGGTAAAATTAAATATGAGTGACCTTCTAGACTTAATTAGATTTAAACAGTAACTCTTTTAAGAAATACATGTAAATAAATATGGTCTAATATTACAACCTTTTTACCTTCATATATGTTAATCACTTATTTATAAAGAAATTCTATTCTTTTTTTTTTCAGCATAGGAATAATCTATATGGTAAAGACATGATATATATGTTAAAATGAAAGTCTTTGATTCAATTTCTAGCAATAGTGTAATTATAAAATGTAGATAGAAATAAAACTAGTTAGTTTGTTTAGTAAAAACAAATTATTAAAGTATATAAAACTTTCTTTTAAACAGAGTATTCCATTAGAAAACTTAATACGTCTATCTCATTACCTTATTTGTTTCTAGTGATATAATTAATATATTACATATGTAATTGATCGCACGCCAAACATAAATACAAACAATATTATATATATTTAATATTATTGTTAGATATTTTAACGTAATTATATTAACTCGTTATTATAAATCCTAATATTTCATCAAACAAATACACATATAAACAATGAAAGTTTCAAGTGGACATTTTTGGCGGGGTACGGGGGTAGCGTCCCGGGAGTAGGGTTAAAGGGGCATGGCCTCTGGCTTGTAATTCATTAAAAATCATTAGAAATAAAATCCATGAGAAATTAATTTTCTGGACATAACCTTGGCTTTGTGATTCATTAAATCAATCAGAAATTAATTTTTAGGGAATTTCATATGTGAAACCTGAATAGAAAATTGGCTTCAACTTAATCAAATTTGACTTTGAAATTGGTAAGTGCCGAAGACAGTTTCTAGCTCTAATCCTCCAAATATGAATACATCCTTTTTGGTTAAATTCAATGGTTCCCAAGAAATCACATATATTTGTTCTTAATTAAATTCTAAGTTATATTCGATTGAAAAACTCAGATGAATCATCAAATTATTTCAATCTAAAAATGTATCAAGACTACCAAAATTATCCATTGATTTATAAATCTCCCCAACTGTTTACTAGATGACAAGTATACATCAATCCACAAAGTTATGTCCTATGAATAGAACGTAGTAAATAATATACAAATATATTCTTAATTGAAAAAGAAAACAAATAATTTTAACAACAATTCTAAATAAGGTTCACTTTTAAAACTAGAATATAACGGTGGTATGTGTTTATGTGACATGACATCAGTATGGTGAAGGTGGGAGTGAGTTTCTGAAGGTATCATCTTGCCACATCAAGCTTCCATCTCACATCTCCTTTATTCCTTCTCTCTCTTCACTAATTACTATGTACATAGCGGATTCACTTCGGGACGTACCGTGGTTTTTACCTGAACTCGAATATCAAACCTGAATAAAATCAACCGGAACCTAATTAAGGACTAACCTGAGCAACCCAACCTGATTATTACACTAACCCGAACCCGATTTTTGTAAATGGTTTGGTCTTTGGGTTGAGTTTGTAAGATTCGGTCAACCCGATTAACCCGAATATTCGTTTTAAAAAATTCCACGATTTATATATGTGTGTATTATGCTACCATTTACAAGATTTAAAAACATGATTTTCTAAGCTTTATATAATATTGTTGTGGTTCAAATTTATTATATAAACTTTGAGGATAATTAATATATAATGTCATTTGATATTTACATATGCATAATAAAGTAAATGTAAATATGTAAAAACTTTCCAATCAAGATAATAAACAAAATTATATATTGATAACACATGCTAAATCTCATACATGCATTTTGATTATATACATATTATATACACAAACATTTGAGATAGCGGATAATTTAAAGCTTACTGATTTAGTCTAACCCGATTATCAATTACCCCGACCCGAATAAACTCGAATATCGAAACCCGAAAACCGACTAAATGTTGCTTATTTGGTTTGGTCTTCAGGTTGATTTTCTACACCTAAAAACCCGAGGAACCTGACCCGAACAACCGGAAACCCGATTAGAAAACCCGAATGACACCCCTACCTACGCGTCATGAACATCGTGCAACATAACTGCCACCCAAACTATCTCAAGCTCCATACCAATTGCACTCCCTCTAGCCTAACCAAAGACGTGATCACTTTAGGATTATATATACTTTTTTTGTTACTTAAAAATTGATTCGTTAAAAATCTGAATCAAGCTTACGTTAAACAACCTAAAGCCTGTATTGAATCATTATACATAATTTTCCTACATAGTTCAACATGTTATTTTCAAATCCCATATTCATATGTCATCTAATAGTGTATCAGAACACATTAACACATAAATTTCATAAAATTACCAATTTGGGTTTCTGGATTTAAAAAAAATTTAAACTTCCGGTGTAGTCAATTCTGGGCCAGACAATAACTAGTTTTAATTTGACTTTCTCCCTATATTAACGCTCATATGTTGTAGATGCAGGCATATTTTGCATATAATACAAGCAGTTATTGCTGTTTCTAGAAACTTAATTACGTTCTCACCAAAACCACTAAAATTTAAATATATATTCCAACACATGTATTAGTTTAATTAATTATCCAAAAACCAATTTGCATATTAATTTTGATACAATCTTTATTTAATCAATTTTAAAATTTATCTAATAATTTGAGTGGCTTCTGAGTTTATATCTCGTGCCATATCAAAATAAGATATGTAATGTTGAACTATCGTTTTATTACTAGAATAATACATGGGATGTGTTAACATAGTATGTTAATATCTATCAATGATTTTTATCTCAACTAATTATGGTGAGATATATCAAGATCTTATTAAAATATGTCAAAGTTTTGGATTCAAGTTTCAAACATGACAAAAATAAAAGGGTTATAGATGAGCCAGAGGGGATTTCTTATCTAAGGTGTGTTTTTTCTTGAAGTGCTATTAGATTATAGACTTGTGGGGACAGACTAATGTACGAGTTTGCTTTCGGAGACATGCCAACCTAGCACCTTAAGGTTCCGCACTTGAGTAGTGAAAGCGATTGAACGAACAACTGGTCTGTAAGTGATTCAAATAGACGTAAAAAATACCCTATCATCCTTTAATATCAAATAAATCAACATGCAAAAGGCTTCTTTCATCCCCATAATATTTAATTTCTCTATTCAAATTAAGTTTATTTTATGCTAACGCGTTTAGCCTTGCGTGCCCACCATGAATTCCTACGTAAAGAAAGGGTCAACTCACTTTTATATAAAATGATGTTTTTCTTTCTAAAATCTATTAAATTATTTTAGATTTTTATCAAATATTTTAATGGTTAAAAATGATCTCATGATAATTTTTTAATTGTTTGAAATTTATTAACAACTAGAATTAAACCCCTTACTGTACGACTTGGACGTAAAATCATGACAAATAGCATTAATATCACATCACCATTAGCGACCATCAACACTAAAGTTATGGTGTGTTAGTGGGGAGAAATTAGACCGAAACTTAAAACGTAGAAAAGTTGAACTAAGTCGATATAGGATCCATGCGTTGCGATGTACAAACCTGTCAAACGGGGAAAAAATAGACGTAAAAACGTTGGATCATACATGCACGTTGTGTGATGCTAACTCACAAAATTTTGAACGAAACGTAAAGTAAAACGTAAGAATGTTAAACCACACATGCATGTTGCGTCTTGTTAACTTGCAAAACTTATATTAAATGTAAAACGAAAAACTACAAAAGATGAAAAACCACTATTTAAAAAAACTTAGATTAAAAAACCACTATTTTAAATAAAAAACTTGTGAGCTCAAATCACTATTTTAACATATTGATGCCATTGAATACACGCCCTTATATAATTATTCTTTTTATAAGTATTAAAAAGCAAGTAAAAGCTGCTAAGTTAATATTACATCACCAATAAAAAAATCAAATATTTTTCAATTACTCTTGTCATTGTCATGGTGTGTGAGAATAATGCCTTCTTTCCATCTAATACATTACCTTTTCTTTTCGAATTCTCTAAACACTTCCCTATTGTCAACTTTTTTGTATGAGACTTTTTCATAGAAATCATATAAATATCACATTAGAGAGTTCTAAGATAAAGAACGATGTAGAACGATTTTAGATAGATAATTATAGGAACCGTATAAATTTTTTTATTATATAGCTTTAATTACAACACTTAAGCCGCTTAGATAACAATATAATTGCATCTATTTATCCTAGTACAAACGTTATGTAAAAGTTGCTTATGCATTTCTTATATCAAATTTCAACCTTTAAAATTTTAAAATATAGGGGGATATATATAATGCGTTGTTGAAAACAAAACCCTACCCCGTAATCACATTAAACTCGATAAGGCAAAGTTTATTTTATTCAAATTGTAATTATTTTTAAAAATCAAACATTAAGTTCACATAATATTCTCTCTTTAATTTACTCCTTTCATAGCACATAATTGTCTTATATTTTTTAATAAAATGTAGTTAATAAACAAGATGTACAGTTTCTAATGCATGAAAACACAAGCTAATATTTAAATTTATATAAGAATAATTAGTTGGAAGAATGGAATAAAGAAACAGATTATATTACTAATTATTATTTAGAATTAAATAAGCACGTACACAAATAGAAACCGGTGTGTTGGTGACTCCCTTTTTGTTGAATTTTGCTTCCTATAAAAGCTTGCCAATAGAATGCTACAACCCACACAAAAACCATAACCATCTTATTCTTTCTTCAATCTCTCTTTAACTACAAATCTTTCATTATGAAAACACACATATTTTTAGCAACTTTTGTTGTGGGTGTTTTTCTTTCTGGAGTATCTGGATACACCGAGTCTGAAATCAAGACTTGGTGTAGTCAGACACCGCACCCACAACCCTGTGAACATTTCTTGGGGACCAACTTGAACCATGGTTCGATCAAGCAAAAACAAGACTTCTTGAAAGCTTTGTTAAAGGTCACGTTACAACGTGCAAAATACGCAGAGTCTCACACTCAAAAGCTCGGCCCAAAATGCCGCAACAAGCGTGAGAAGGCTGCATGGGCTGACTGCTTAGAGCTTTATGAAGACACCATCATGAGGATCAACAAAACTGTTGATCCTTACCAAAAGTGCAACCAGGTCGACATGCAGACCTGGCTCAGCACCGCACTTACAAATCTAGAGACTTGCAAAGCTGGCTTTGAAGAGCTAGGCGTGAGCGACTACGTGTGGCCATTGATGAACAATAACGTATCG
Source organism: Flaveria bidentis (assembly GCA_018326385.1). NCBI lineage: Eukaryota > Viridiplantae > Streptophyta > Magnoliopsida > Asterales > Asteraceae > Flaveria > Flaveria bidentis. Next base: position 6,460 of record BJCM01070103.1, read on the forward strand.
TCATTGATTAGCAATACGCTAGCGATGAACAAAGGAGCTAATTCATCATATGCTGCATCTATTCCCCAAAAATCAGGATTTCCCACCTGGGTCAAGCCAGGCGATAGGAAGCTATTGCAGTCGTCGAGTCCTCAAGCCAACGTTGTGGTGGCACAAGATGGTTCTGGTAACTACAAAACCATCAGTGCCGCCATAGCCGCCGCCGCTAAAAGAGCAGGCGGCGGGAGATATGTTATTCACGTGAAGGCGGGTGTTTATAAGGAGAATGTCGAAATCGGTAAAAAGGTAAAGAACATAATGTTGGTCGGAGATGGTATCGGAAAAACCATAATCACCTGTAGCAAAAGTGTTGGTGGTGGCACCACCACGTTTAAATCAGCCACTCTCGGTAAGCCAATATTATCATTTGTATTTACTATGCAATACATTCAAAAGGTTATAGTTACAAAGTATAATAACTAGTTTTATAGTCGTCCTGCTTATATGGTATTTAAATAGGATAATAATATAATTATATTTTTTACATTAATTTTTTTTAAGATTTAAGTACATCTCGTTTCTCTTATGAGTTAAATATAACCGACTATATTCTCTTGCAGCGGTGGTTGGAGATGGATTTATCGGCCGAGGCTTCACGGTCCGAAACACCGCGGGCCCACGAAACCATCAAGCCGTTGCGGTCCGCACCGGCTCCGATCTCTCAGTTTTCTACCAATGCAGCTTCGAGGGGTACCAAGACACGCTATACGTGCACTCAAACCGACAATTCTATCGCGAATGTGACATTTACGGCACCGTTGATTTCATCTTCGGTAACGCTGCTGTGGTCCTCCAAAACTGCAACATTTACGCCCGTAACCCCCCAAACAAGACCAACACATTAACAGCCCAAGGCCGAACCGACCCAAACCAAAACACGGGGATTTCAATCCACGACTGTCGTATAACAGCGGCTCCTGATCTAGAAGGTGTCTCGGGAGTGGACACATACCTCGGTAGACCGTGGAAGCAATACTCGAGGACGGTTTACATGAAATCATTCCTCGATAGCTTGATCGACCCTGCGGGGTGGATGCCTTGGAATGGCAATTTTGCGCTTAATACGTTGTATTATGGCGAGTATATGAACACAGGGCCGGGGTCATCAACGTCGAAAAGGGTTAATTGGAAAGGGTATCATGTGATCACTAGTAGCGCCGAGGCGGGGCAGTTCACCGTCGGAAACTTTATCGCCGGAAGTTCTTGGTTGCCGGATACCAATGTGCCATTTACGGTTGGTTTGTAAATCATTTGTTCATATGTTGTATACTTGTATGTTACTTTTTGTTATTGTTTTGTTGTCAAGTTTTTTGATGGTGAATAATATTTTGTTACAGTTGGCTGTTATTAACTCATTGTAGCTTCAAATACTTACCTAATCTACTATTTACATTACATAAGTTATTTATGTTACAAACTAACATATTTTAAAATACTTGAACACTTAACTTCATTAGACCACTTCATTTTAGTTATAAAGTCTTTGACTAATATAATTGGGAAGAATATCATTTACAGAAAAATTGAAAGAAGATTAATAAGAATTTAAATATTGTGCTCTTTAGTTCGGAAAACAATAATGCAAAATTGGATGGAAAATTTATTATATATTACTCAAAGAGTAAACTTATTGATTATTTGTATCATAAAGTCAGGTTTATATAAATATAAAAAATATAATAAACTATTTTTGTTACATACGCAAAAAATCCGATCCTTACATTCAGTTAGGCATTAAGATGGAATTGGTTAATAATAATAATTAACCAAGTGCTTTTTAACTTTTTAAAACTAAATAAAAAACACTTTCTAACATTTTAGTAAATTAATATTTGAAGATTCGTAGACCAGTTATTATAATGATGCGTCTAGCACATATAACAATATTATTAACACGTTACAACAATGCATTAATCTCATTACAACGATGTGTCCAACTACTACTACTTTTGATTCGTTTTTATCATGAGTTTTGATAATAAAAAAAGGTTAATTAACGCGAGTGCCATTTGCTATTACAAGAATGTGTATAACCAATTATAATTGCACGTTGTAGTTTACGCATAAAAAGAAAGCAACCGTGGTCACAATTTTTCTTTCTTTATTTTGCAAAATCTTCCCCCTCCCCTTAGTAACAATTAAAATCACTTTCTAAATAGTTTTGTTGTATTTTATACTAGCCTAAAAACCCATGTAATACAGAGATTCAATCCAAAAATATTGTTGTTGTTTAAAAATGTTCATAAATTATAATGTTGTTGATAATCTATACATATTAATAAAACAATATATTCAGTCTCACTTGTCATTTTCTTAGACATTCATTTATTTGATTTTCCACCTAAAAATGTTTTTATTCTTATTGTTAGCCATAGTTCATTTGAATAAAATCAATTTTTGCTATAATTACAAAGAGAGTTTTTTTCCTTAAATGTATCTATCAATTTTTTAGCATTACATGGTTTCGATTTACCCCAAATCATGTTACGTTTCAAGTTCAACTCACTGATCTTTCTATTCTTAAGCTCTATGTTGTATTACCTCGAGTTACAAGTAGACATAAATTATAATTATTAATATCAGACAATGATGGTAAAATTTCAAATAGGACATCAAATTTTGTATACAAAGAAGTTTTTGGATGTTTATGAATATTCTCATGTTTATGAATGCTCTAATTTAGGGTTAAATTTCCAAATTTTTATTAAATATCTTTTGTATTAAAAGTTGATTTTTAGTCAAATGAACCTTGGCTAACATTAAGAACGTATACATATTTAGGCGGTAATTGAAAAACATAAAAGTTTAAGAGAATGTCACATGACACTACAATTATTATTTTATTAATAAGTATAAAGTTTATAAATAGTTAATACTCCAACTCATATTTCTTTTCTACTTAATGACATGCAACCGTTCGCCTTTTACCCTATCATTATAAAGTGATCTTATTATAAAGTGGTTTTCTTTATCAAAATGCTAATGTATAAACTTTTTTCCTTTTATTCAAATAATTTTAAATTGAAAATGATATACGATGATTGAACTAAAAGAAGATTCATACCTTAAGGGTTAAGGGTATTGTTCCCAATTGAGCTGTTATTATGGTTTGTTTTCTAAATCAGTAAAGCCAATATTCTTTTCCTGTGTTTTTCTTATTTTGTTTTACAAATTAAAACTGGAATTTTACAAATATTTAATGTTTTAACAACTAATACTAAAAGGTGAAAAGAAAAGGAAAAATGATTAATGGAATACAAAACAGGCAACTTTCTTTATCCTAAAGTTTTTTTATGTGTTTCAAAATTATCACATTTTTACTTTAATTATTAAAAAATCGCAGGTAACTATATACTCTAATTATGCTTATCAATTCATAACATATTATTTTACCGATGTAGAAAGTTTTTCTCAATTCTAATCCATTCTTGGAAGTACTTTGTGTAAATTCAGCAATTACTTTTTTTGTGTGTTTCTTGAATTGCACTATTTGCATACAAATCTAAGTAATATACTAGTATTAAAAGTTTATTATACTAATATATCAATAACAAGTTAGTTCCAATAATATATGTTAAGCCTTACATTAAAAAGGTAATTTGATTCTATCAGTCAAATTACTTTTGTTTTTTTTAAATTAACCTCTTATATTTTCTGATTAGCTTCATCTTCTTATTTGACTAGTTTTCTTGTTCATGAGTAGCTTTATAAAAGTGTGACAAACATTTACAAGTACGTATGTCTCACTTTACATGTTTAATTATACCTTATGTAATGTGTTTTGACATACACGTTTTATGCTCATGTGAAACTTATTATGACGGGCAGGGGCGGATCTACGCCTTAGTGAACGGGGTCAAGTGACCCCATTGAATTTTGAACTCGTAGTGTAACGTATAATACCGAATTTTTCAGTGAACCAATAGTTTTACAGGAGGTGAACCCATTCATATATTAAAGTTCAAAACATAACACAAAGAGAATCACTTGTTCACTGGTATGCACGTGTCTTTGCTTACTTGTGGTCGCAGGTTTGAAACCTGCAAGCTACAGCTTGCACCAACTTTTTTTTCTTTTTATTTATGTAAATTTACTAAATTAACCTATTCAATTAACAAAACCCTAGGCCCCATTCTTTTTCCCCCACCCCATTCGACATTTCGACCTGTAGCTTTGCCCCAACCATCTTTGTTGCCTGCTGGAGTGCTGACTGCCCCTTCCATCGCTGCGACGCTGCTGGCCTGCTGCCCCTTCCATCGATGCTTGTTGCTTCGTGGTTCACCGTTCACCTTTAATTCTTGAAAATGTTAGTTTTCTTACTTGTTTATTCAAAATTCAAAATCTTTAACGTTTTCATTGTTAGACTCAACTTATTTTAGTTAATTTGTTTGTTAATTTGTGTAATTAGAATTTAGAAATCTAGAATTTATTTTTTTTGTTAATTTATGTGTTTAGAAATCTAAAATCTATTATTTCATCATATTAGTAATTTAGTTCATGACAATTCATAATATTTTATATGTGTGATGCATTGAACATTTTAGGAATATGGACTGTTTTGTTGTGAAAAAAAACCATCAAATGCTGCTTCTTCATCTAGTAATAGTATTCCGGCAAGAATTAATTTAGATGATCTTTGCAAAGGTGTCGATTGAAGATGTAATGGAACGGTTTCAAAAAATGAAGACGCGTAGAGAACAACTATAAAATGTAAGTTTTATTTGATTTCTTTTAATATTATATTTTTGTTAACATTTTCTATGCAATTTAATTATATTCCGAACCGACCCGACTTGACCCGACAACTCAAAATAATTTATATTATCTTCTAACAAAATGAAAGACATAAAAAATAGTAACCCCATTAAAAAAAATTACTGGTTCCGCCAGTGTCGACGGGTGAGCTATTGAAGAAGTTTGATGCTATTATAATGAGGTTTTATGAAGAAGTATATACCAATGGTCCAATGCGTCATACATAATAACAACGATGCAACCAACAATGAAAAAGTTTGATGCACTCTTCTAATGAGTTGTCTTTTGATGCTAAATGGGTTTTTGGATTTTAATATGATATCTTTCTTGCCCGGTATTAATATCAACTAATAAAATATTTAAAAACATTTTTAATTTTAAGTTTATTTTCTTTTAACGATCATTTACTAACTAAATGTTAAATCTGTTAGTTTTTTTATATAAAATGTGGCAAATTTTGAGTTAGCTTATTTTCAACTTAATCGACGCCCAACCTCCAATAGTTCCGTTTTGCAATGTTTAGCCTTTATATTCATCTTAAATCTACCTCCAACGAGTCAAGTAGATCCGGTCAGGAGTTGGAAGTTGACAAGTTTCAAGGCGCAGAAGTTTCAGTTTGATAGGACTAATGATAGATTTTAATTTTATGCTTAGTGTTTTGACCACAAAAACAATCTATGTTATAAAAAAAACTAACGGGGTTGACCCTTCAGTTAGTAGGGATTATTGAAAGAAAATAAGTTTAAAGTCGAGAGAGTTTGTAAATATTTCCTGTGTTAGGTTTAATTTCGACCAATAAATAAAAATTAAGATTATAAAAATCTAATGAATCATTCAAAGTCATAGGAGTTATGTTAAAACATTACACTCATACGTTCAACTTAACACATATGATTGACTAATACACAAGTATATAATGACGTATCAATCCCGTTTCAACAAGGCATTATGGTAAATACTTAATGACATGACTATATTCAAAATGAAATTTAAGAACACTAGTAGCTAAAGCACTATAAACGTATTCATGAGGATTTTCACAAAACATTACAAATGGTTGAAAAAGATATTTACAAACAGATGCATGTTAAGCATATTTGATTCCTGATTCTTCAACTATGTAAAGACAAAAGTATGAAATTTCTAATACAAATGCCCGTTATTATACGTTACATGTATATTATTAACCCAAATAGCCATCTTGACCTTACCTATGTATTCATTTATATTTATATTTTATTTAAAAAAGGGTCATAATAAGAATACAAAAACACAATGGAAAAAAAGTTAACAAGACGCTAGTGTATTAAAAAATTAAGTTAATTTTGATTTTGGTCCATGTGTTTTGTAGATTGTTTTCACTTAAGTACCAACGTTTATTTTGTCTCTATTATTGGCCTTTTCAAAATCGTTTCTGTTTTTGTCCTTCTGACTAACAGTATTAACATTTTCTGTTAGATTTTTATGAAAAGACGAAATACCCTTAGGGCTGAAATGGTTATTACAAACTTTGTTTTTCCTTTTTTTAATCAAACCATCACCCCCAAATCTAATTTCAAAAGATGATTCATAAAGATGGGTGAAGATAAAGGTTTTCGATCTAATTTCAAGGAAAGTTTCAGAAGAGATTGTAGGTGGTTGTGGTGGTGGCCGACATGGTGGAGGTGGTCGACATGGTAGAGACGATGAACTTGTGGTAGTGGTGGTGGTGGTAGTATGTGGTTGTGGAATGGATGGGCGGCAAAGGTGTGATTGCGACATCAGTTGCGACAACAGTAGTGTGACAGAGGTGTTGTTGTGGCGGTAGTTGTGGTGTGGCAGATGTGCGGTTGTGACAATGACGGTACGACAGAGGTGCAGTGGCGGCGCTAGCTGTGTTGTGGCGGACAGAGGTGGTTTGGGTTAGGGGTTGGATAACACCACCCTTGCTCCTTGTCAAATTGTGATGTTTTAGGGTTGCCATGGGTTGGTCGGTGCCTTGCCGGAAAACCTTTGAGGTCAGACTGCCACGAGTTGGAGAACACCACCATTGGGCTCGTGGAGCATAGCAC
>BJCM01070104.1:0-10842 GCA_018326385.1 Flaveria bidentis
ATGTTTCCGCTGCAATGTTTATTTAAAATATCTGTAAATGTATGTTTTATGTGCAATGGTTGATCAGCTGTAAGCGTCCCGGGAATGGGGCCTTACAAACAGACAATGGGTTGGAGTTTTACAATCATGAGTTCAATAAGTATTGTAAGACTCATGGTATTGCAAGACATAGAACTGTGCCTGGGAATCCATAACAGAATGGTTTGGTTGAGACGATGAATAGAACTTTGCTTGAAAAAGTAAGGTGCATGTTGGCTAGTTCAAGTTTACCCAAGATGTTCTCAGTTGAAGCTGTTACAACTGCAGCGTACTTAGTCAACAGGTCTCCATCAGCTGCATTAGACATGAAGACACCTATCGAGGCATGGGCAGGGAGAAATAATGACTACGGCGAACTTAAGGTGTTTGATTCTTTGGCTTATGCTTATGTTAGCCAAGGGAAGTTGGAACCTAGGGCCTGTAAATGTGTTTTTCTAGGATACCCTAAGGGTGTAAAAGGGTATAGGTTGTGGAGACTAGAAGGGGTCAGACCTAGGGTGATAGTGAGTAGAGATGTGATTTTCCAAGAGGATGTTGTTTATAGAGACATTCAAAGAAAGGGGAAGTCAAAGGTTGAAGGTTAGAGTGGGGTTCAGGTTGAGGTGGAGCAGCAGGGTGCGAATGATAAAGGTGTTGATCATGTCACTTCTAATAGCCCAGGAGATTATATGAATGATTACCGGTTGGCTAGGGATAGGCAGAGGAGACAAGTGATACCTCCACTAAGGTATAGAGAAGAGAGTGATTTGTCTGCATTAGCCTTTGTTGCTACGGAAGAAGAAAGAATCTATGAACCATTGTCATACTCTGAGGCTATTTCTATGAAAGAGATTTAAAAATGGTGTAAGGCCATGGAGGAAGAGATGGAATCTCTTTATAAGAATGGCACATGAGAGCTGGTTGATAAACCCGAGGGTTAGAAACCTGGGTCATGTAAGTGGTTGCTTAAACTAAAAGATGGGATTTCTAAAGGAGAACTTCCTAGGTACAAGTCTAGATTAGTAGCTAAGGGCAGAAACCAAGGGTGGATTATGTTCTCATTGACTGCTTCAATGGATATAGAGCTACATTAGTTGGATGTGAAAACTGCATTTTTGCATGGGAAGCTGGATGAAACTATCTATATGAAGCAGCCAGAGGGGTCTGAGGTTAAAGGGCAGGAAGATAAGGTGTGTATCCTTAAGAAGTCTTTGTATGGACTAAAGCAATCACCTCGACATTGGTATAAAAGTTTTGATGAACATATGGTAAATAATGGGTTCAACCGGAGCAGCTATGATAGTTATGTCTATTTTAAAGAATACAGTGTAAACAAATTTGTGTATTTATTTTTGTATATTGATGATATATTTGTGGCTTGTCCTGATTTGGAAAAAGTTTAAGCTACCAAGAAGATGTTGATGTCAGAATTTAAGATGAAAGATCTGGATGAAGCCAAGAAGATATTGGGCATGGAGATCAAAAGAGATAGAGAACACAGGTTGTTGAAGCTGTCTCAAAGGTCTTATTTAGATAAGGTGCTAAGTAACTATAGGATGGATGAAGTGAAATCAGTTGTTCCTATAGGTTCTCATATTAAACTGTCAAGCTCTGATTGTCGAACATCAGATGCTAAAGTTAGATATATGGAGAAAGTACCTTATGCCAATGTTTTTAGGAGCTTGTTGTACTTGATGGTATGTACAAGGTCAGATATTGGGTATGATGTGAGTTTAGTAAGCAGGTATTTGTCAAATCTGGGTAAAGCTCATTGGGTGGCTGTGAAATAGATCTTGAGGTATCTCAAGGGTACTAAACACTATGGCTTAGTGTTTGGGCATCATGAACATGAGAAGAGGGATAGGATTGTTTGTTATGTTGATTATGATTTTACCAAAGACCTGGATAGGGGTAGATCTATTACAGGGTATACAGTTCAAGTGCTAAGTAACTTGGTGAATTAGAAAGCTCAGTTGCAGCATGTGGTGGCATTATCTACAACAGAGGCTGAGTACATAGCTTTGACTGAGGGAGTCAAGGAAGTTATGTGGTTGCATGGTTTTGTTTCTGAGTTGGGAATCAAAGTTGCAGACTCAATGGTGTATTGTGATAACCAGGGTGTAGTCGAATTATCAAATAGTAGCATGTTTCATGAGAGAACAAAGCACATTAATGTGAAGTTACACTTCATAAGGGATGTGGTGAATTTTGGAAAGGTGAAAGTGGAAAGTATGTCTACTTTGGAGAATCCAGTGGATGTGTTTACAAAGTCTCTACCTAGTATGAAATTCAAGTTTTGCTTGGATGCATTAGGAGTTGGTTAAAATCTTGTTTTGGATTTTAAGGTAGAGATTGTGAAGTATTAAAAGCCAAACAAGTGTTCTTCCGAAGCTAAACATTTTTCTTCTAAAGCTTGGGTGATATCTTCTGAAGCTTGGGTGATATCTTCCAAATGTTAAGTTTGCTTTGGAAGGTATTTAAGGTTTATTTTGAATATCTTCTGAAGGGGATCTTCCGAAGGGTTAATTATGTTCGGAAGATATAGTGTAGGGTCATTAGTGTAAATTCTTAATATTTGTTGAGTGTGTCTATTATAATTAGTTAAACACTATAAATAAGGACCTGATGTAATCGGTGAGATAGACTGATTATATATTCGATAGACTGATATAGTACTAAATCATCTATAAAGTTTGTTCATATAATTCTTAATAGTATTTTTTCTTGTATCATCTTTGTTGAATTCGATGTTCTTATTTTTAATTGGTTTTACAACAATAATTACTTTACATGCTTGTGGTAGATATAAATAAAACAATATCATCCATACAAAAAGGAAACTAAAGCACTTGGATAGTAGTAAGAATCTGTTTAAAATCAACCTAGCTAGGTTGGAAAAGATGTGGTATGAAAGTTGTGATGCCTGCAGTCTTATATACATGACATTAGGTTAGTATCAATGTATTACACGATTGATAAAAAAATATATTATTTATAAGTGTTTAAAACAATTTCATAAAAGAAATAATAAACTATACTAAGGGGAAAAAATAGTAATCAAATTTTAACATTATTACCGCAACACTAACTACACTCATTATAGTTTACGATACAAAAAATATTTAATTTTAAATATAACTTTGCTTTTTATTAAAAACTAAGAACAAAAAATACATTGTAGCATTCAAGTTGCATTTTACTATATAAAAAATTTGATAATGTATCCTTAGACTCGTTATGTACAGAAAGTAACTCTTACGATCAAAACTAAAAATTTTAAACTTACATGCAACTAAATGTATTCTTTTATATATATAAGATGACATTAAACTGCTATGTCTTGAATCTTGAAATTGAACATCGGAAGGCTTCATCTCTCTTGGAGATGACAGATTAGAAAGGGACCTAGGGTTTAGAACTATCGATTCCAGCAGCAAAAGGAAATATTCTTCAATTAGGGTTTATGTACTTACTAGTTACTACACTCTTTGCTTCCCTTTATCATTCATCCCCATCTACGCCATTATTAAACCCCATCCCATCAATTTTATCTTACTAATGAATTTTACATTACATGTGTTTCTTCCAAGTGGATATGAAGTTTTATTGTTGTGATTTTCACTTATGATTGGTGATCATGTTTGTTTGTTTGATCTGAAACTTTTTCCCCAATTTTGATTACTCTGTTATTTAATATAGTTACCCAAATTGTTGGATGGAAGTTTAAGCTTCTACTTATTATTATTATATTTGTGTCAAATTTGCAGAAAAAGAATGCTAGAATTGTAATAAAATCTTACTTTTTGACCCAAAGTGGCTGTTTCTTTATCAAATATAGGGTAGGGATGAGAACTCTACGAATCAATATCAACCATATTTTTTTTATTATATGAAAATCACATGTCATTTTCATTCTTTAAACGTTTATAACTTTTTTTTATTACATTATTTTTTCAAAAAAATTCACCATAAAATTTAGTATATTTTATCTTTCCAACGCCTACCATATTAATATACTTTTTTATAAAAAAATCGTCAAACTATTATTTACGCATGTGTAAATCTTGTTAAACACATGTGTAAATCCGGTTTTACACATGTATAAAACGAATTTCGAAAAAAATATGTTTTTTTATTTTTTAATTTTTTTATAAAAGAGGAAAGCAAGAGAAACATTTTTTATATTTATTTTTTTATTTTCATGTTATTTTTTATTTTATAAATTTTTTTATTATATTTTTGTTTTTATTTAAAATTTTGTCATTCAAAACTAGTGGCTCACATTAGTTTTTAGAGTTCGCACAAAAAAATTAGGTCTCATTTGATCCCTCCCGTATATATATATATACACACACACACCCAGTCACGAGCCGAGCCAACGAACCAAGCCAACGAACCAAGCCACGAGCCGAGCTCAAATCGAGCTAAACCTGGCTCGAGTTCGACTCGTTTAGAATTCGAGCCAAGCCGATCTGGCTCGTTTACATACAAGCTTCTTACGAGCCGAGCTTTTCTCGAAATACGAACTTTTTGTACGGTCCTAATTTGAATGAATTTTTACATGTCAAACTTGTTTAAAACCTAATATTACATTAGATCTTACCCTAATAAAACAAAATAATGTTTGTCACTTGTCATCTAGTCATAATTATTTTGTTACATGTTACTATCATAACAAATCAATCATTTAATTATGGTATTAAATGCTAATGATATTTTATATCTTTTTCAATTACGTAAGACAGTTACTTATACGTAATTTTAATCGTATTTTATGTTTAAAAGTATTTATAATTTGTAAATATTGATTCGTAACTATTAATTTAATATATTCATTCAACTCGTGTGGTACACGGGTTTCGGGTTTCTAAACTAGTTATACGATATAAATAAATGTGTTCAGTGAAGAAAATTGATGTTTGTGGGTTTTTAATGTATTGCAGGATCAATGTCGAGAGAAAGTAAAGGGGAAATGGAGCTCTATAATATCGATGCTTGTATAATGAAGAGATGCATTCATAATTTCATAATCTTCTTATCAATTCTACAAAATTCATCTTCTTCTTCCTTCTACTTATTAAATTAAATGTCGCCTATCAACACAATCTACTAAGCATGTGTATTTGTTTTAACACTTCAATATTATTTGGGTTGTGTTATACAAATATTATTTTCGTTATTTATACATCCTAGTGTTTTTATCTTTCTATTTGGGTTGACATTAATGTAACACACAGACATCAGCTCCCTCTCAAGCTTCAAGGCATATCTATAAGGGAAATTTTGAAGTAACATTTGGGCCTGGTGACGAGCTTAAAGATTTTCGAACACATCATCTGGAACATGAATTGGGCACGACCTAGGAAAAATCATCCAAGAGTTCATCAACTCTTTATCCTCACTCACCGCTCATCGTTAGTGTGCAACTAGTGTATTAGAGAGATTAGTTGAGTTGGTTATATGGTTGTTTGAATGGTTGTTAGAGTTAGTTAGAGAAGAATCCTTCTAGATTCCTCTAGTGCTTCTTTCCATTCATGTATAAATAAGAGAGCTTGCTTCTCTCTTGAATTAATGAAAAACAATTACACGTTTGTATCTTTCTTTATAGTGGAAAGTCGTACAACTACGCGTCAATTATACTGTCTCCGACGTCTCGAGGACGTGTGTCGTATACAACACATCTCTGTGAGAGGATATATGGTACCGGTGGCGGTTTGGGCTATGTTGGTTTGGTGCTCCGGGATAGGACGTGTGTCGTATACAACATGCACGACATACCGTGATAATTCTTGGTGTAGTGAGTGTGGAATCATCTGGAGGACCATTACGTCTGTTGGTTTCAGGCTCAAGATCATAGTCAACTCTTGCGTTTCATTAATACTTCAAAACTTACATTATATAAAAATAACAATGCACTCCTAAATAAGTGACACTACTCCACTATCTCTAATACATGTCCACTACTTGCTAACTAATAAGACTAATTCAAATTAAAAATTTGTTGCATACTCTAAACAAAACATGACTCAAATACTAGACCCATGACCCATAACTTGATCCGACTTGACCCGATCAAAATTAACCCAACAACATCGACCCATACGTAGGATAAATAAGTGGCGGGTATGATATTATTATTTCTTTTATAAATATATCCGTGGATAGAAGTTTATGTATCATGTAAATACTTTTAATTTCATAACCATGTTTTTTGAGACGGTGACTTATATACTTAGCTACTTATCTCAAAATTTCATAAGTTGGTAACAACTGAATAATTCAAGATAAGTGTCACTCGCCATAATCATGTATAATTATCTTCAATTATATAGTTACATATTTATGAAGTTTAGAGATATAAATCGATAAGTGTATAATCTATCACTTAAAAATGATTATGAGATTAAAAGTACATACATGATACATTAACTTTTTATACATACAAATATTTGATGGTTATAAAAAAAATATCATACCCCGTCAATTATTTATCCTACATATAGGCTAACATAGCATTCCTTTAGGTGGTTCCACACCCACTAAATTAAGTATCTTCCCAAATAATGTCGTACATGTCGTGTACACTACTGACGAAAAAAATAGAAGCCCGGTCCCCATAAAGCTTCGCCCCTGCTCATAGACATGTCATAGAGCTCGAGTGGGAGCTAGTGTTGGTGGGTTATGTTTAAGTCAACCCAGGGGCGGACCTTTTGAATTATATATAGCTAGGGGTACTGTTTTCGCGACCGGATCGGACCGGCCGGTTCGACCGGGGATCGGTTCGGTGGCTGGTCCGGTTCGCTATGAATCTTTTTTGAGGGGTCGAACCGGCCGGTTCTTCCCGAACCAATGGTCGGACCGATTTTTTATTTTATTTTTTTTATTTTAATGGGTAAAAATGGGGTGTTAAATCATAAATTAGTGTGTTGGATATACAAATATAGTAAGTTTTATATATAACTATAAAATATATATATATAAATCATATATAAATTACTTATATTTAACTACATATATAAATATAATTAAAATATAGTTAAATCCGGTCCAACCGGTCCGACCACCAAACCACCAAACCAGTAAGGCGTCCGGTTCGACGTTCAATCCGAACTTAAAACGTTGGCTAGGGGGAGAAGAAGACGGTGATGAAGATCACTGCAGTTATAGTAAATGCATCCATTTGGATAGTATAAAACCGTTGAGAGAGTGAGAAAAATCAAGAACGTCATGGACATAGTGATGATTAATTGTAGGATTGATATGAGAAATACAAACACATGAGTCTTTAATATGCATATAATCATTAATGTTATAGAACGTCTATTCCCCTTTAATTTCTCTTAACATTAGTCCTTTAGGTGGAGGGCTGGTCTTGGGGCGGATGGCGACCCTTATAGCATACTGAACCGACAATCGGGTTGGTGCCCGGCCTGGGACAACAATCGGTCGTTCTTCTCTTGCCCGAGAGAGACCATACTAGACTTTGTTTGGTTAGCGTATCACTATACGATCTTCCACTAATTGAAAACTGACCATCGTAGATGATTATTTTTTTATGGGTGGCTACATAGTTCCCGCACCATATGGCATATGAAACCTCTTTTTTATTTTAACTTTAAATAACAAAGTTATTTAGAGTTAGAGCAGTAAAATTTGATGTAATGATATAAATTATTTATGTATATTAGATGAAGTATGGTTAGCAAGGCATATTCAAGTGTTTAGAAAACAAACACAAGTACGCTAACGTGGATGTAGATGTTGTCTTTGAAATTTAAGCTAGAAATTATTTTGGAAAGAAGTAATTATATTAGATTAATTATGGATAAGACTATCAATTAAAATCGTTTCTTTTCTTTTAGTTATATTTATATATTAAAAGTAGGATTATACTGAAAAGTATGTTTAATCTAATAAGGTTAAAAAGGATTGTGGCTTGTTCTTCTATTGTTTAAAAGAGGAGCGTTTTTTATCATTACGTCAAATACTTCAGTTCATTGTGTTATATTTTTATTGTATCATGTATTTTACATCATTTGTTACGTGTATTAATCGGTGTTTTACGTTTTAGATCTTTTTGTGTTATTTTTGTTATTGTTTTATAGATTATAAACTTGTTATCTATCATTGTGTTTTAGAATTAAATGTACACAATAATATGTTTTCGTCAAATATTTTTTCAAAACTCTTAGTAGTAAAAACAATAAAATATGTTATTTTTGTCATCTTTTGTAATAAATTATACAATCTTGTTAACTATCATTGTGTTTCCCAATAAAATTACACAATGATTTTATTTTACTCATATTTTTTTAAAACTCATAGTGTTCAAAATAACACAATAAGACATTGTGTTATTTTGACATTATTTTTAATGTATTAGATTAATTAGTTATTAACCTATTATTGTGTTTTACATATTAGAGATACGTAATAATGTTATTCCATCATTTTATTTTTTAAAATTATCAATATAAAAAACACAATAGTATTTTAAAAAACATAATAACTAACAAAATGACACAGTGAACTATACGAAATACACAATGATGAGATATGAGTTTTAGAACGTAAACTTTTTTCTATCTTTAATAACAATATTGTACTTGTTTTAAAGATAACATAACGTTTGTTTTTATAATGTAATTTTTATAATAAAAAAATGTCGTACATAAAAGTTATGAATATTTAAAACAATTTGAGAACTTTTTAAAAGTAAACAAAAGTTGATATTCTTAAAATATCACTATAACAAAATTTTCACTACAATTTAGTTTCAACTGTTGATTAAGAAGATACATCGTTAGATTACTTTTTATAAATTTTAGTTTTAGAAAACTTTCTATTTAAAAATTTTCCATATAATAATACATACATAAATACATCCACACTGTTTTGGTTCTCAAAATATACCAAACACACGATGTTACTTGCTTCACCTTTTTAGTTTTGAAAAGTTGCTCTAACACATAATTATCTAGCTTTAGGAATGTTGTACATTTTCTTTCTATAAATGCAGACCGCAAACGAACCAAATAAACACGAACAAGACAATGTTCGCGTTTGTTCATTAAGAAATAAATTTGTTCACGAACATTTACCAAACGGGTTTACTTATTCGTGTTTGTTTATTAAGAAAATGAATATGTTCATGAACTGTTCACGAACAAGTACCAGACACAAACAAAATCAAATGAAAACAAACTGCAGGATCAGTTAAGGTCACTTAACACTTTGTTTTCTCTCAAACTCACTTAGAACAACACTCGATTAAAGATAGAATCAGTAAGAGTTGATCACAATATAAAAAGTAATAAAGAACACAAGAAGTGATTTTCAAGGTACTTTTATATATTGCTTCTCAACTCAATAATACAAGACTCTTACAAGCAGTATGGAATGAGTTACAAAGAGAACCTATATATAATACTACCTACAGCCGGATATACTTTGATACCAGTTGGGATCCTATAGCTAAAGCCTATACTACAAGACTATAGTTTAAGGTATCTCTAATAAAGTCTTATCTGAGATATGGTAGTCAGAATATGTCCTTGACTTACCTTTGTCACCAACTAAAGTTGGTAACTTGTACTATCATAAAAGGTGAACAGTGGAATAAAGTATGGTCAACTACATGGCTCTTTAGGAAGAAGCCATGCAGTATCAGAGGTTTGCAGCGGAGTGTCAGAGAACATACTTGTGTCCACTGGTTCATAGCAGTGTCTTCCAAAGGTTAAATGGCTTCGGAAGAGTAAGTACTTTCGAAGCCACTTATACTTCGGAAGAGGCTGCTTCTTCCAAGGCTTGGAGACTTCTTTTTTTCATCATACTTCGAAAGTAGTCTTCGGGTTGTTCTTCTAAGACTTGATCCTCGGAAGCATGCTCTTGACTTCTGAAGTAGAGTTCTGTCTTCGGAAGTTGATCTTTCACTTTGTCTTCGGAAGAACTCTACAACCTTCAGAAGTTCCATGCTAAGCTTCGAAAGCCTTTGCATGTAGTACCAAAATTATCTAAGTGACTTGGTTTGGTTACATTAACCTTCTTCTTGATCCAACACACTCCCCCTAGGCTGATGCTACCAAAACCTCACTTGTTTCTGCTTCTCAAAACTTTCAGCACCAAGGAGAGTAGATATTTATATGTTTCCTTGTTCTTCCCTGAAGTGGTACTGAGAAGTTTATACAAATCCTTGGTAGATAGGATATCCAGTCTGTCACTTTGGATGATGTGTATCTTCTGTTGTTGTCATCTGAAAAGAGTTAGTTGATGGGAGCTATAATCATATTCCTATCTAACTAAAGGTTCCAATTCTAGACTATCCACCATCTGTAGAAAGGCAACGCCTTTGGTGGGAGATCTTTCCTTGTCTTCATGTCTTCTCAACTTCAACTCTTCTTCAATCTTGTCTTTTGTAGTTAGCTCAGCTAGATGAAGACTGCTGAGGTGATTTCTGATAAGTGTAGCAGTTTCAGAGTTGGAGGGGTTGGAGAATGGTTTTTCTGCTAACTCAGCAATATCAAATCTGCTGGAGTGTAGCAGGGAGGTTGCATTAAGTCTGTTGACTTCGCCATTCTCCCTTTCCACAACAAAATTGTGAGAAATTTCATCGAACCTCCACTGGATTATTTTCTTTCTAGGCACAAGAGACTGACTGGGAATCTTGTCCTCTTTCTTTGTATCCAGCAGAGTCACCAGTTTCCTTCTGAGTTTCTTCTCTTCATCATTTAATGAATCTGAGTTGAGGCCTAGAAGTCTAGCAGCCTGGTCCAATGTTCTTCTAGGCAAATCAAGGAATTTATCTCTTGTGAGGGAACATGAAGA
>BJCM01070108.1:0-18344 GCA_018326385.1 Flaveria bidentis
ATATTTGTTTTAAGATTTTATTATAAAAATTATTATTTATAAAAATATTGTTTATTAAAAACTCAAGTTTCTATTTGTTGTTGTAATAAAACTACTTTTAGAAAATTTCATATTTTTTATAATTATTTTAAAAAAGGACTAATTTAAAATATTTTATTTCAAAAGCTTCAATGTTTTAGACAAGATATGAATTTTATTTTTTTAATAAAATTTATGTTTAACATAGTTTGATTTTAAAAAATGTAAATGAGAAAGAAAAATATATCAATTGATCAAATTAACTTTTATAAAGAGAGATAAATTGTTTTAGTGTTTAAATTACTTTAATACTATTTGGGAGAGAAAAATAAAATAATAATGTTTAGAAAAATAACAAGCATAAAAAATGTGGTTTAAAAAGATGACAAGTGAAAAAAACTTTTTTTATTAATATTTATAGATTATAGATATTTATTTTCTTAACTTGATTTAGACTCTTTGATTATTTACTTGGCACAGAAAAATAATTCTTTCTTATCTTTATTTTGTTTCAAGGAGTCCACTTCATCTCTTCGGTTATATTATTTTGCTTTTTTTCTTTATATTTGGATTTATGTTTCTCTTTATATTATTTTAATTCTTCAATTATTTATCTAAATTTAAGTACTACGTGTAGATCATAATTTCGTATGCAAATCAAACTCAAAAGAGCCCGCGGCAAAGCGCGGGCTAAAATTCTAGTTAAGCGCGGGCTAAAATTCTAGTTAAGCGCGGGCTAAAATTCTAGTTATTATATATAATACTAATTAGTAAGTGATTTGTGTATTATAAGTTATAACCTAAGCTTAGTAGGTTGTACCTACTTTTGTTTTTCTCTTTTTTGTTATTACCTAATACATTTACATTTTTTATAACTTAATCCCTAAATTTTTTAGAATTTTCAACTTTGGTTCCTTATACTTTCTATCTTTTACAAAATTTTCGTTTTACATATCGGTTTAAATTTTTACAAGTTAACACGCCGCAACGTACGCATGTGATTCAATGTTTTTACGACTAGTTATTCTCGTTTAACGGCCGTGTCACAACGCGCGGGTCTTATATTGACTTAGTTATTGTTTTTAATGTTTTATGTTTCATGTGGGGGTTCAACGTGTTTACGACTATTTTCGTTCGGTTTATTTTTCCCATTTCAATTTTTGTTTTAATACGAGTTTTTCGTTATTGGTGGGCGCTAAACTTGTTTGAGTGTATATACACACTAAACTTATTTCATCCCAAAGTTATTTTAATACTGGTGGTGTATAACGTTTATTTCAATTTTATTTTTCTAGATATACATAGTTAAACAACATGTTAATAAACTTGACCACTTGTCTCAATGGTAAACAATTAGGATTAGGTTGATCAAACTTGACTGCAGTTCGAGACCAAAATAGGCCTCTTTTCGTTTTTGGATATTGTGATTGAATTTTGTTTTTTGTTTATTTAAATCTTTATAATTTACTTTAATGTGTAATTTTTAGCAGCGTAAAAAAATTATAAGAGATGGTTTCACCCTGGTTTTCATGTTCATCTTCTCGTTTTTTTAAATAAGAAGAAAACAACAATGATTAAACAAACTTGACTTTAGTTATAAAATCATCTTTATAGTGTAATCATGTTGTTTATTTATGTTTTTTTAACTTAACAACATGATGTTTTCTAAACTCTATATATATCATAGTGTCGTTCGTAGTTCTATATACGTTCTCAATACGTCCTTTTGTTGTAAGAACGCATGACATGCTTATTTATGCATATGTGTATGTTTTGATTGAATGCATAAGTAACTTCACCCGTTAATGTTAGTTAACATATTACTACATTAAATTTCATTAAAAAACAAGTTATCCCGCCAAGTGATATTTGTTGATAGGATCATTTGTTTTCTACTTTTTTTTTGGCGTTTATAAGATGCACGTCTTCTCACCTAGCAATCCAACTTTGATACTTAGCGGTACCTCTACCTTGGTTTTAATCTATTTTTATAATTTCTTTTCTTATCTTTTATTTTCTTTCACACATTTACTTTTTCTTTTCGGTTATTTTAATTTTGGTAAACGTTTTGTTGGCCTTTTATTATTTTTAATTTACAAATTTTGACACTCCTATTGTATCAGTATTCAAGAATATATAATCAGAGATCATAAAAATGTCGCAAAGCACGGGATGTAATACTAGTTGTGAACATATTGAACTTTTTCCTTTCCATTTGTGAAATGGATCTGAAAAAAATTAATGTAGCACTTTCACAACTAATGAAGATGTGTTATCGATTACGTAATCATTTCAGTTCGGGTTATATTGGCCTGTTGATGCAAGAATATGCAAAACTTACGAAATATATATTAATTAGCATAAGCTATTTTATGAGGTCTTATCGTACGTGCCTCTATCATTTATTTGTCATGTGTGCGAGTTCTTATCATTTGTGTTATCGTGTGTTGAATTTTCGCTACGCCACTTGAATCCTAACAATTTACTAGCGTGTTAACCATCATTACATCTTGTAAAGTTCTGTTCTTGTTAGTTTTCTTGCATAGTTGCATATGACTTTAGTGATGATGGTGAATATGAGAAGCATCAATAAGATTTGGATTTGCTTATTTTTGTTTTGTTTTTAACTAGTTTTCATTTCATTCTTGCAAATGACAGCAGTTTTTGGTCAAAATCTCCTCAATCAAATAACAACTTGTGTGCAGATGATTTATATGACATGCAACAAAAAGTCTACTTTTTCTTAACATTCCTAATTTTATATTTCATATTTTTTTTATATGTTGATTGGTTCCATTTTTTATGATTCGTTATTTAAAATGATACAACTCCTAGTATCATCACAATGTACATAATCTAATGGTATATATAATATTGATCAAATCATAAAATATAGCTGGTAGGTTTTAATTTTATTAGAAACATTTGAATATTTATAGTATTTGTAACAAGTTGGGTTTATAACTCTATTATGATACCTTTCACATCTACAAAATTATCTTGTAAAAGTCAATGTCTCTTCCAATACTTTAATCAATAGTACCTCATTCATTGTATGAGTTGTGTGTGTGTGTGTGTATATATATATATATATATATATATATATTACCTTCCTCTTGACCAAATAAAAGTCAACATCTCTTCCAATGATTAATCAAAAGTACCACATTAATTGTTAGTGTTGTGTATATATGTGCACATTGTCCTTGACCAAAGTAAAAGTCAACATCTCTTGCAACATCAGGTGTAACATGGAAGAGCTTTCAAAGATAGCCATGGCTTATTACCAAGCGGGCACGGACCAACTTCAAGAGTTGGCTCGAGACTTCTTTAGCGCCATGGACCACGATGGCGATGGCAAGATTGATCTAAGAGAGTTCTTGTGGTTCATGAGAGAGGAAGGGTATGGTCAAATGACCGACCCGTTGATCTTCAACCAATTGGATCTTGATGGGAATGGTACTCTTGATTTTGTTGAAGTGATGACGCTTTACTATATAACCAAAAGTGGAAGGCCGTTTTGTGATCATTGTAAAAAGTTCATCGCGTCTACGTATTTAACATGTGTTGGGTGCTTAGAAGATCAGAAGGGTCGCTCGTTTTATCTTTGCCTTGATTGCTATATTATGCAGAAATGTGATCACACTCACAATGAGGTGTCACGCTTTGTGGACAATTATTCGTTACTTGAAGCTATGACCAAGTTAAAATTTGGCGAGGTATGTATTTGATGATAAGTCATTTGAGAGTTTTTGAGAAATAACAATAGTTGCAATGCAATTACGCAAAATCTTAAATATAATTGTTACAAAGTAACTTATTGTTGGAACATATCGCTAAAGTCAAACATAAAATCAACTGGTAATGTTTAGCTATCAGTAGAAACTTATGTGAACCGTATGTAGGAATCATTTAATAATGATGAAGTAAAGTTACTACTGATGGTAGATATTAGTAAGGGGAATACAATATTCCCTTCAGTTAGTTTTTCTGTTAGAATCCGCTATAGTTTATTAGCCAAGTGCATACAAGCGGCGAGGAGAGAATCTTAGGTAACCATTGTAACTTTTTCGTAATCGTTAGATTCAATAAATGAGAAAGTGCTCAAGGTGAACCAATTCAACACTTATTTACTGACAAATGTTTGTTTTTCACAGCTGAGATCCTCAGAGTCAAGGTCTAGACCGTTTGAGGCAGACTCTGCCGCAGTTCCAAATAAACCACCTGCAGGTAATAACCACACATGGAAACCATCTATAGCCATGGGTCAAGTTCCTAATCACCATTGGTGGAGTCCATGTGCCGCCCCGAGTGGTCCACCCAATTCTATGTTACACAACCATACATGGATCCAAAACAACTATTCATTCAATCATGCACCACCTCAACATGTTCAGCACCCGGCCCCAGTCATCCCACAACGAGTGAGTTCTAGAACTTCAGTCATACTGATATTTAATGCCTTCATTTCATTTGTCCATATTTGGTTTGTTTTTGTTACTTACCATTGGTTAAACATGTTTTCTATATACTACGTTGAAATATATCACTACTAGAAAAATGGGTATTTACGACCTCAGTTTGAGCTCAAAGTTATATGTAGCTAATGCCAAATATTCTAGAAGTGATACGGGGTGATATACAGTTACGCTATAAGTGATAATGGCAAAATCAGTTAAAAATTATAGTTACACATAGTATATCAGAAATTTAGACTAGATTGATTCTTGTTTTATTGATTTTGTTTCTTTTACTATGATTTTTTCAGCAACAATGGCAAACAGCGTTAGGAGCATTGAACGCTGCACTCCATATCGGTGTCGTGGGTAGCAGTTTGTGTTCCATCTTATAACACATTGATGCTAAAATGGTGGTATTTTCCTTCTGTATGTATGTGTTGAAGTTTCATCATTTATGCTATGAATAAAGCCATGTTTATTCAAGATTACAGACACAAACACTCAATCACATATTTCATGCAACACTTATATGATAATATTTTGTTTGAATCTGCAACAAAGATGTCAATGTCACCAATTATTTTCATATTTCAAGCAACAATCTTTTCAACAATATTTGAAAGAAACAAGCATACGAAACGGGTCAGCCCTTGAGGCCAGACACAATCTTTTCAACAATATCCGAACTGGTTTTAAACGATTCAGCCAAAATCCCCTCGTAAATAGTACTGTTAAAGACGCTATTTGCAATGGACTGCGTCCCTGCACTCGCGCTCCCAAAGGTAGAGACTGCCAAAGCGGGCTCAGTAGTATTCGAGTTATACTGATAGTGAACAAGTCCCTTAGGGAACACAAACATGTCACCAGTTTCAAGTTTTTGAGTGAAAAGTGTGTTGGTGGTGTCAACGAACCCGACTTGTAGAGTGCCCGCGGTCACAAACAAAAGCTCAGAAGCCCGAGGGTGGATGTGCAGCGGGTTTATAGACCCCACGGGGAACTCGAGAATCGCATAGGAAACACTTTGACCAAGTAGACCTGGGAATTCATTTAGGCTAGCTTTTATGGCTGTAAACTTTGCAGGGTAGGTGCCGTTAAAGATTGATCGTATCCCAGTGTACGTGAAATAGTCTGCATTTATAACAGTCGAGTTTGGTGGGACCACATAGTCGGTTAGGATGTCAGGGTCAGTAGAAACCGCTACTTGAACCATAGAACATAAAATTATTGCAATGTATACAAATGTTGTAATGGGCGCCATTGCGGGTTTATTGGTTTTGATCTTGTTGATGAATGATCAAGGTGGTTTCTATTTATAGTAACTGGTGTTTAAGGACTTTTTGAGCTGATATACTTAGGAAATGTCGATCGCGTTTGTTGTTTTGTTGTTTTAGAGTTTTGATGGTGTTAAATGAGCATATACTTGTTTTTTTTTTGGATGTTGTATAATGATCTGAGCATACAAAGACACAACTGTGATGAATTGTATTCTTGTAGTTTGTTGTCAACTTAAAATTCTCTTTAGAAACTTATCTCTTTAGAACCTGATTTTAATCCGGCCCGATTCACAGATTCTAAACAAAGAACCATGACTTTGGTAATTGTTTATTCAACTCGTTTGACTCTTTCGATCCATTTGACTCGTTTCCCTTAAATAAATCTTTATATTTGACCCGTTAAGATAAAACAAAACCTAAATGAGTCAGAATCAACACAAGAAACATACCAACATTTAAAGATATGTTAACAACAAATACTCAAACAGTAATTGTATTGATCAAAATGAATAACAATATGCAGTAACAGGCAAACACAAGTTAATAATAACTATAAACCTTGCAGAAAATGTCATTAGCATTATGCTTTCAAAACTCACATTTATTCATTTTGTAAGAGCTTCAAAAGGCGACTGAGGGCCGATCCACCTCGGCTTAAAAGGCTCTCATTCGTCCTTACGGCTTCTAAGAAACGAAAAATAAAACGATTAGTAATAAGAAACTTGATACATAATCATAGATCCAATACACACAGTTACAGAATCTATAGAGTATTATAATTAAAACAGTTGCAATATAATTCAGCATGCACATAAGCAAAATCAACATCAAAGCAATATCGATGAATGCATAAATATTACACGATTAGATCAGATTCGACACGTTATAAATTCATAATACCTTCTCATCTTTCTCCTTTTCGGCTTTTTCTTTCGCTTCCACCTTTTGTTTCTGTTTCTCCAGCTTTTCTTTCTCCATTTTCTGTATCAAAAGCAACAATCAACCATCAACAAACTCCATATTTTTATAAATAATAAACAGAAACATATATACATGTACCTTTACGTATAGATTCTCGCGGGCACGTTCTTCATCTTCGAGCACGCGGCCTTCATTGCTGAAAAAACGAAGGGATGATCGTGAATTCGACAAGAGAGGAAGTGAGCGTGAGATAATTGTGGATCGCATCGCCATTGTTGATGTTGAATATTAAGGATCTGTTTGATTTACAGAAGGTAGAATGAATATCAATATGTGTGTGTTGTGGAATTAATGATCATGAAGCCTTTGTGTTACCAAATGAACGGGTCAACACAACTGCACATCATGGTATTCTTGTAAATTTGATTATCATGGGGTTCAATTTTGCATCCTCAAATTACTTTTTTTTACTTTTAAAAAAGGTTTAAAATTTACGCTTAAATACATAGAGCATTCAAAGTAGATTCATTATCTTCATCCTTATAATTACACGAAAAATAACTACGTTTTTATCCTATTTTCAGTTAAATAATATTTTTTAAACCTTCATCGTTGTCTTTTCACTCTCCTTCGCTAACAACCGCTTTAAAAAATATTAAAAATTCATAAGGGTTAAACATGTTCTCTTAAATATACAAATAAACAGTAATATTTTTTCTCTAATTCACTCAAAACACAAACAATCATTTCTTATAATATAAACACACTCACACATTCATAAGGAATTCACTATGAATGCTATGTCTAGTAATTACACTCCCGCATTACTAGGATCTATTAATTAAGAATTAGACGCAAAATGTTTCAAAATAGTATAAAAATATAAGTACATAGATAAATTTGCAAAAAGAAATTACTGTATAACAAAATGACAAGATAACTATAAACGATATTTCTTGTATACAGGCGTGAATGAAATTTATATATGATTTTAACTCGTGATAATTGAATTTGTAACTGTTGAGTTACATAGGAATATGGTTACTAACGTTTCAAACCTGTCATGGGCTCTATGTAAGATCCTAAGTCAATACTAGTCGGTTTGAGGAGTAATATTGTAGAGTACAAAAATGGTCGATGTTGTATTGAGATAGCAACATTCAACCATCAACGGTCCGCAATCAAATCAGTCTATATTTGATTCGTGGACCGAACGAACTCATCCGATTAAAGCTAAAGCCAAGCATTGAACAAGTATGTGAATATCCATACAAGAGAATTATCATAAATTACTTATGGTAATAAAATGAAGATGGGATTATATAAGATCATTCATGCTAGTATGTCAACCTAGGATTGTCTTTTAGTCAAAGGCCACTCTCTAGATATGTGTATTAATCAAGATCACTTATAATATTATTACCAATAAAAACAACTATCAAATAGTAAATAAGCCGGACAAAGAACAAACTAAATGCTTTAATTTTGGTCATTTATGATGCCAAGTCAAGCATCAAAACTTTGACATCAAAAGTCAAAAGTCAACTACAATGCCAATCATCATCATAAGAAGTCATATAGCAGTATAACACACAAATAAAACACACTTGCAATATTTTAGTGTCAGCAAAGATGACAGCATCAGTGGACTTGAGATGCAAGTCTACCAAATTTTATAAAATTACTTAGATACAAGGTGACCACGATTCTTAGGTACATAGGCGGGTTGGATCTGACCCGCCTTAACGGGTCACTTTTTTTCCCTTAAATTACCTCGGAACCAGAATACATTGATGGCTCCGATCAGTCAATTTTGTTGAATCAGTTAATGGGATTTGACCCCAGCAACAGAGGGCACGACACCTCGAGTTGTCTTCACATAACTCACATAATCGCCATAGTGCATTGTATATAATGTGCTCTGGTAACGGGTTAGTTGGATACGTTTCCTGACTGATTCAGTTATAGCGCCGTTGTAACCAGCTTTCTTCATCAGAGAGTCGATGGCTTCTATTTTTGTCCAGCCTAAAATCACAAAACATATAGACGGGTCAAAACAAATACGCGCTCACACGTCATTTTGTGTGCATGTCAGGTAAATGTGTCGAAACTGCCACTTTTGGATTGATATAATGATATGGTGATGGGGATATTTCGTTCTAATATTCTAAATGAAAATATATAAAAATTAACAAAAACTATAAGCACCAAAAGCTAACCTTCTTGAGCAGCTATTTCGGGTAGGTAAGTAGCATTTCGCTTTATATTATTATTTGGATCAGTGAACTCGATTATAATTCCATGCTTTCCAACCTGCACGAGATGATGGACTCGACAAGGGTTAAAAAACAAAGTTGAAAACCAAGAGTAAAGAAGGGAAGTCTTTCTATATACATACATACATGTGTATATAAACAAAATAAGAACTCAAATAGACTTATACAATGTACAGTACCTCCCAATCGAGATAATTAGCAGCGATTTCATAATTAGTAAGAAGGGAAACTGTACATTGCAAGAACGGTAATTCTTTAGCTTGGATCGGTGGGAATCGCCGATCCCTCAAAGCACTGTGAGAAAAAACACATATAACATATTAACCTTCCAAGTAGTTAATATGTAACAACCCATGAGCCCCTTATAAGCCTAAAGTTGTGGGCTTTAGTAACTTCCATCATATTTTATCTTGAGTTATTAATCGTTTACAAACTTCTGTGTTTTGAAAGTGATCAGGTGATAATAATAATAATAATCATATAATCGGCTGTGATGAAACACGCTGCAAGAAAGTCTTTCGGATTGTTTGGCATTGCTATTCCAATTAGTAGAGAGTGTACCTGATTATCGCATAATCCTTGAAGCCGTTTATTATGCAACGAGCTTCCAGAGTCCCAATGCACCCACGTAACCGAGGTTCCTCGCCATTCACAGCTTTCTTCCAAGTGACAAACAATGGGCTGAAATCACAAAATTCAAATATGGCTTCCATCTCAATAAAGTTCCAATCTTTAACTGTCTATATAGCAATTACACAAAAGTTGTCGACTTCTATCAAAATCTCTCAAATATTACTCAATCAAGATAAGTTCCATCTTGTGACAAAGAGATTATAAAGCATACAGAACATACAGGTTACAGAACAACCTACTCGTCCCTTTCGACTCTATAGAGGGTTCTTTAAATCTCATCAAGTATGTGTGTGTGTTGATGGATGATAAAAGGTGCATAATTGTACACAAAATGCATGATTCAAGTGCCAAAAAGAACCAAAGATAAGGTAACACATGAACATACAAAAACACCAACACATGAAGGCATGCAAATTTGTCTAAAATATAAACAGAAAAGAAAAAAAGTAAATACAGAGGAATGATCATACACAGATATCGTTAGAAGCAAACAAGCAGCACCAACTAATCACAAAAACAAAAAGAATTGACAAATTGGATTATAATAATTCAAACTGTGGCATATATCCACTAACTTTCAGTGATGTTACTGAAGGCTATCCCTGTAGTATAATAATCAAAGATTTATGCTAGTTTCCACCCGATTTCGCGTGTATATTTCCCCATTTCGTTCACAATCATCACTGTGAGCCAGATCGGTGGAAATCAAGTGCAACTCTATGATGATTCCGTTTAGATTGACAATCCAAATGAAAGTTATAATTGAAGTAGGCTAAGCAGTCATAGTTTGGATTATTCTATTGTCATAAGAACACACAAATTGAAGACATTTATCATATGTAATGAATCAAAACAATAAATTAAGAAGAAATAAAAGCAACCAAACATCAAAACCCATGAAAGTTCAAAGCTTGATTATCAGAAGCAACCAATTAATCACAGAAACCCTAAAAAAACACAAATTGACAACACCCAAAACAGTACATAAAAAAATTAATAATAAGCAAATACCATGAAACATCAAAGCTTGATCATCAGAAGCACCCAATTAATCACATAAACCCTAAAAACTCACAAATTGACGACACCCAAAACAGTAAATCAATAACAAACATAAGCAAATAAGAATCAAACCCCATGAACCATCAAGTCATAATCAAGTGATTGAGAATATTACTGTTGACCCTCATCAAACGCAGGCGGAGGGACTTGTTCGCCGTTGAAGTGAGCCACCAGAGTATCAAAGCAATACACCACCATTTCCTTATTTGCCGACACCATTTTGCAGTTTTCTTTGATCTTTTGATGATGATTCTCTCTGAAAATGCACACAACACCACCGGAGATGTGGGAATTTATAACGTGTGAGATCACCACCGATTACAATTATGAAATTCGATCGATTTTGATTAAAATTACCTGGGGATTAGGGATTAGGGGTACGTGTAATCCAATATCAGTCTGGTGGAGTGTCTGTTGAAAAGATTCCGATTATTGAAGTAACGTCACCGCTGCTAATGAAGAAGATAATAATGCCAAATTAGTGAATCCTTTTGCCCCTTCGTCGATTTTTCAGGGTTTGTTTGGTAAAATCTGAATTATTAATTGTTTAGCTAATAAAAAGTTTAAACTATTAAATGTTGTATAATTAAAATTTTGAACTATTAAGAGTTAATATATCGTTTAACTATCAAATGAAAAATATCTTATCAAATCAGATAAGTGATATTAACTATTCAATAATAATATAATGCTTAACCATTTAAGGGCAAATGTATAAATCATTCAGACATTTGCTCGCGAAACAAATAGTCTGAATCATTAAGTGTTGGACCATTTAGACATCTTAACCGTTAAAAGCCTGAAACAAATAGCCCCTTAGCATGTAAATGAATCGAAAATTTATGGATTGTTCGGCAGTAAGTTCGTTTATGTTCATTTATTTAGAAACGAACGAACACAAACAAATAATTTGTGTTCGCTTAATTAAACAAACATGTTTGTTTGTTTACATTCATAAACGTTCATTTATGTTCGTTCATATGTGTCTGTTTATTTCGTTTATTTATATATATTAATATATCAGTAAAAGGGTATTATGTGTTAATATTTGAAACATTAATGTATTATGTTATACTGGAAACCTATAAGTTTAGTGAATTTTCAATTTTCATTAATACACCTAACTAAAAGTTCCAAAATAATCATTTAAGGTTTTTTAGTGTGTTCAGTTATGTTTGTTTGTTATAGTTCATCTATGTTCGTTTATTATTGTTCAAATGTGTTCGTTTATGTTAGTGAAGTGTTCATTTGACTTTTTAACGAACAAACATGAACGAACTGAACATTTTTATTATCTTAATGAACAAACATAAACAAAAAATTCATGTTCGATTATGTTCGGTAAAAGTAAAATGAATAAATATGAATATGCTAGTGTTCGTGTTCGTTCAGTTCATTTACAGGCCTAGTACTTGTTCTTGTGTTGGTGAGACAATGAGTATCTACGTAACCGGTAAGATTGTTGTTTTGTGATTTATAAATAGTTTGTTCAAGATGTAAAAACATGTTTTTTAGGATAGATGGGCACTCGCCGCAATCATGTTATGAACCTTCACTACGCTATAAGTCCATCAATTACAATATGTCAAGTTAAATCGTATCACACTACACCTCACTTCCATATTTGAATGAAGCATTCATGCCATGTCATACCACACAATGTCACATGTGAAACTATTCGTTGAGCAAGGACATTTTAACCCCCCCAACGATTGGTAATATGGACGGAAGACACGTAGAGAAGGTGTCAGAAAGGCACGCCATGCAACGTGAAGAAAGGGTGGCGGTGGTGTTGTCGGGCGATGCAGAGGCATGTGCCCCTTTTATCCCCATAGAGTGCAAAGTAAATGCGGCATGAAAAAAGGCGGCGCCAAGGCACGTCATGCCTCACACATAGGTACCCCTTATAAAATGCAAGATAAAGTTACATGTAAAGTGGTTCAGATCCTTTCAAGCCTAAAAAAATCACATACAATTTTTTTTGTGTTATAATGACACATCAAATAATATCATCAACAATGTTTTCAGAACCCGATTGCACGTCGAACATGACGTTTTATTGGTTTGGTGGTTGGATCGAATTTAAAAACCGCATGACGTCGTAATAATATATAGTTATACAAATAATTTCATATAAGTAATTTGTGTGTTTATTATATATATATAACTTTATAGTTATATATAAATCTTAACTATATTTTTATGTACAACACATTAGTTTATATTTTAATATCCCGTTTTTACCCAATAAAAATATTAAAATCTAGTTCGACACCCGGTCCATTTCCCAGTCCAACCACTAATTCGGGACGAATTGACCGATCGAACCCCTCCAAAACGAATTGATACGAACCGGTTCTACTACATGTTCGATTTCCGGTCGGAGCGGTTGGACCGGCCGGTTCGATCCAGTCTCAACAATAGTGATTATCAAATTGTCTTTGCTTTTTAAGTTAACGTCTTAACGCCATCTACTTTTTTAATTTTTTTAAAAAAAGAAAATCAACCATTTAAGGTCGGTCCCATTGGAAAGAAAGTAGAGTAACAATGTCGTCATACGAACAAATTCTTTAAAAGATAGTTTAAAGTAGTAACATTTCTCATCTTAAGTGATTAATAATTAGTTTTATGGAAGCAATTTTCTATTCTCTTTTTGAATATTGTAAAACTAAACTTAATTTATTACATTCAAGTCATGGAGTAATTTTAGCGTATGTTATTTCACTTATATATGTTGGTTTATAACTTTATTTTAGTGGTGATGCTTGTAATTTTCTTTTCTCCTTTAGAGTATTATAGAATAAAATTAATTAAGTTAAATCCGTAAAAACAATAGTAAAGGCTATGTTATTTCACTTATAAACAAACTACCCGTCAAATAAGTACGCTAAATATTCATTTCGTTTGCATCCCTACGTAAAAGTGATCAAGTGGTTGTTTAGTAGCATCTTAATGATAATTAAGAGACAATCTTTTATTGCTTCATAAACTCTTAACGATTAAGAGATAACCATTCAACATTAAAGTTATCTCTTAAATATTAAAAACTATAAACCATTAAAATGTAGTTTTTTATGTTATGTTTTCGAGTTAATTTAAGGTGAGAAAAAAAAAGAATTGTAGTCAAAGGAAAAAATAGTTGTGTAAGAGTTTTTTTCAATGGAATGAAAGTAATAAAGTTATGTTTCCGGATTCACTTAAGAAGAAAAGAAAAAAAATTGAAAGGAAAATAAAAACTAAAAACAATCCTCTCAAATAAGAAGGAAACAAGGAGAAAAAGGTTAAAAAAGAGAGAGAAAAAAATAAAAGAAAAGACGAAAACAGAGTTTATTTCATTTTTTCTTATCGGGTAAACTCGAAAACATAACGTTAAGGAGCATTATTAATTATTAATGAACTATAAAAGCTAAAACTTTACATAATACTATTAGCGTTAAAAACAATTCTTTTACACGAATTCTCCGCCTAGCGACTACTCGTTCACCACTCTTGCCCACGAAGCAAAACCAAATCCCCACGAAACAATCAAACCCCAATTCCTCTAATTCTTCAGGTATCTTCTTCTCTTCATCTCGCTAATTCACCATCTTCCACAAATCTACATCACATAATCTTTGTTTTTCATCTGTTTATTTGATCTATTTCATACAATTAGGTAGATCGATCGATTCGTTGCATCTCACAGCCCCAATTATCGATTTGTTACAGTTCATCCAATAATTACATACAAATTATCGGTTTTAGGGTTTAATTCCACCCAAATCATCTCTCATATGACTTATTATAGGTGGGTTTTGAATTTTTTGATGATGGTTATTTGGGATTCTGTATATACTTTTTCTATGTCAAACTTTGTGGATCATCTAAATTTGGGGTTTTTTGTGTGTTGTTTTCAGGATTAACAGTGTTGTAGGGTGAATATTGTGAGAAAAGATTTGATTTTTAAGTGTTGGGAGATCTAGAAATGAGTCAGAAAGGCTTGATTTATAGCTTTGTTGCGAAAGGAACCGTTGTTTTGGCTGAACATACTGCGTACTCTGGTAATGTGAGTACGGTTGCTGTTCAATGCTTGCAGAAGTTACCTTCGGGTAGCACTAGATACACGTATTCGTGTGATGGATACACCTTTAACTTCTTGCTCGATAGTGGCTTTGGTATGCGAGAACTTATGAATTTATGCTCATAGTTTGTTCTGATGTTTGTGTTGATTTTGTGTTGGTAATGTGAGTGATTTTGTCGTCCATTTGATGTAGTTTTTCTTGTTGTTGCGGATGAATCGGCTGGGAGGAGTGTGCCATTTGTGTTTTTGGAAAGAGTGAGGGACGACTTCAAGAACCGATATGGAGCAAGTATTGGAAGTGATCACCCACTTGCTGATGACAGTGATGATGATTTATTTGAAGATCGGTTTAGTATTGCTTATAATCTTGATAGGGAGTTTGGGTGCGTTATCTTACATCTTATCGTGGGAAGTTTTGTAATAGTATCTTTAAAGAATTTATTGTATTTTTTTGTTTTGATTAATAGACCAAAGATAAAGGAGCATATGGAGTATTGTTTAAACCATCCGGATGAAATGAGCAAGCTGTCTAAACTGAAAGCTCAAATAACAGAAGTTAAAGGGATTATGATGGACAACATTGAGAAGGTAAAAGCTTTCCTTGGTCTCTGTGACTTCTATACGTAAATACAAATGCATGAATTTAGTGTAAGTGAATCGACGTCAGTAACAGAAGAAAACACCTTAAACGTAACGACTAATGTATTTTATTTATTTGTAGTTAAGCTATACACATATTAAAAATATTCTAGCTCAATAAGATGATTAATTTGTAATACAATTGCTATTTAGGCAAATTTCCAACATTGGACTACTCTATCAGACTTTGTACAAGTTTTAACTTCCTAAATTGTGAACCACTATTGAAATTTGAATTAAGAGAGCTTTTGACCAAAGTTGCTCAATATCACTGCTGCACACATAGAATGTCTAAGTTTGCGTATATTTTTTTGGATTAGTTGATAGGATTTGGTGTTTTCTTAGTAGCCAATTTTGGTGAACACAGAGTCGGAAAACAATTTTTTGGTAATGTGAATTAAGAGGGTTAACTTGCTTTTACACTTTCCTGTGTTCAGAAGAATTTTGGAACTTTACTTATGAAGTTTGAAGGTGTCAACAAGGCTTTTGAAGTTAAAAATAAATGGGGAATTTTCAGTATGTTTAGGCATACACCTTGTATTACGAAAGTTTATTTTACTAAACTAGGCAGCTTGCATCACTCTGTCACTGGACAAGCTTATTATAGAAACAAGCTGCGAATTATTGCAAAGAGATAAACGTAAACAATGTAATCATCTGCATGTATGTATTGTAAACAGTTAAAACTAGAAGTGTTTATGAGGGTGGCTATTAAGAAGCAAGAGTGAACATTTTTATAACAACATTCTCATTGGTACTGAAAACTTGATTAGAGCGTCATGCAGTTACTTCTGATAACTAAACTTTCTTAGTAATGATTTAGTTATCATCACTTTAGGGTGGAAGAGGAGAATGGTTGCATTTCACACTTAACGGTTCTTCGTCCGCATTATAAGTGGCTACTATAATTTCTTAGAATACTTGTTTATGAAAGATGTATTCTCATTAGCTTCACACGAATATGTAATAATTAGTGCTGTTTGGTTAACAAGAAGTGTGTAATTATTACAAACACAATAGTATTTACAGTGAACGTAAATCTTGGAATGAATCTTTTAGGAGGATGTGTATTTAAAATAGACTTTTAGGTAATTTTGAACGCGTTTGATCCGTTCCTTTTCAGCTAAGTTTTTTATTTGACCCGTTTTGAGATGAAAACACAAACAAATCGACTCGCTCACAAAAAATGAGCAGATACTTTTAGAAATGCTGCAATCCTGTTTGGAGTTGAGACAAGGAACGTTATTAGTGTGCCTAACCGCGTAATTTACTACCACAACATATTGATAAGATGAACTCCATTTGCTTTTGTAATACAGGTTTTAGATCGTGGAGAGAAGATTGAATTACTAGTTGGTAAGACAGAAAACCTTCAGTTCCAGGTACTTTTTTAAAAAAAATCCCTAATCATGGTCATGTAATGAAAGGTCATTGATTTAGGGTTGTTCACGAGCCAAGCCAAGTCAGGGCTTGGCTTGGTTCGCTCGGGTTATAAACCGAGTCGGCTTGGCTCAGTTTGGCTCTGTCTTAAAAAATTGTCTCGGCTCGGTTTGGGCCTTGATATGAAGCGTTGGGCTTAATTATTTGATGTCCGTTACTTGGGCTATAAAATGGTAAAATCTAAAAGTTTTTTTGGCCGAGCTTGCGAACAAGCCAGGCTCTGGCTCAGGCGGCTTGACTCGTTTACAAACCGAACCAATTTGGGCAAACATGTTTCAAACTTTTTTAGAGTGAGCTTCAAGCCACAAGCTATTTGAACAAGTTTACATTGATTTAGCGGTGGTTGTGTGACGTGTTGAATGCAGGCGGACAGCTTCCAAAGGCACGGAAGGCAACTAAGAAGGAAGATGTGGCTGCAGAATCTTCAGATGAAGCTGATGGTAGGTGGAGCCATTGCTGTTTTTATCATCATTGTCTGGCTCATGGCTTGTAGGGGATTCAAGTGTTGAAAGAAGATTTATGATGTAGAGTTTGTTGTTTCGGATTCAAAAAAGAACCTACATACCACTTTTCTATTGTTTCTGGTGTATAAATCGCGTTGATGTTCTTGTATATGCTTTATCTGTTTCTTTTCTGTGTAACAAAAGATGAACCCATCTGGTTGATATTATTAACCCATCAGGTTTTCTGTCTCTAAGACCGTACGCCAAACATACCATGGCTCACGTCGTGGTCCGAGTGGCAATGTGGAATGTACGTCTGATGGTTTAACCCTCTTGAACGTCATGCTTACAGCCTTACACTGCAAATTACATGATTGTATACGTTAACAATATATGAATCGGTTCAGTTACTCAGGCTTTGGCAAATTAACTTTTACTTACTTGATTTGTATATACTAAAGTATTAGACAAATAAACATATTTTCTTATTCAAATGACAAAACAAGATTTAATAATCGATTTGTATACGTGTCATTTAATTAAAGTTGTGAGTATGAATCATTACGAGCTGATAATATTTTGAATTGTTAAAATCAAAGTTTTATATATTACCAAATACGATTATATGAACAAAAGTCATAACATTTAAAAAACCAATCTAATTTTTATTTTTAGCATCCTAAACTTATATGTATCATATATTATTATTTTTAAAACTATTTTTTATTGTAAAATCTTCATATATAATAAATCAAACCTATTTCAGTCACATGTCCACTTTTCAATAATTACATTGTCATATGACAAATTTTCCTCTAAAGTTTGTCTACATGGCATCTCCATAGGGTGTTTTTAAAAAAAACACGCGGGTTATACAACCCGATCCATCATCCAAACGGGTTAACTTAAATAGGCCAAAAGCAAAGTTGTAACCCTAATTTCATTATACATTTCCTACAGTCGCTCTCCATGTTTTCATCCATTCGACACAAGAAGCAATTCTTCGATCTAACATACGATTTCATCTGTATCTAACATCTAATCATTCCGATTTGAAGTTCATCATGGTTCTAAGGTAAGCATTTAAGATTTCCCGTGATATGATCCTACATCGAATC
>BJCM01070114.1:0-30656 GCA_018326385.1 Flaveria bidentis
AGGATAAGCTCGGACTCGACTCGAATTATAAACCGAGCCAGCTCAGCTCGGCTCGGATTTACAACCGAGCTAAAAGTTGAGCTCGAACTCGGCTTGGTTTTTAACCGAGCTAGCTCGGCTCGGTTTTGTTTGGCTCGGTTTTAGAAAGAGAATTTAATACACATCTCTCAAAGTTCAATAGTCCAAATATCAACGCATAGTTCAAAAAACATATTAAAAATCAATTTAACATCTTAGATTACAATATCCAGTCAAATTCAACCATATACAAAATAGGTTGACAAACCCAAAACAATTAACATTATATAAATATTATATATATATATATATAAATAACATATTAAAAGTTATATTTAATTTAGGAGAGCCAACAAGCGAGCCACCCTTGGCTCGGACTCAGCTCGTTTACAATTCGAGTTGGCTCGGCTCGGCTCGTTTATAAACCGAGTCGATTCGAGCAAACTTTTTTCGAGCTTTTTCCGAGCGAGCTCCTAGCAAGTCACGAGCCGCGAGCTTTTTGAACAGCCCTAGGTGTGAATTGATCTTCTCACCGACACCGATACACGTTACCGATACACGTGGATAGAATTTATGATAAGTCACTCTATAACACCCAGTCTAATGGTAGGAATTTTAATAGCACCTTAGTTTTCAAGGTAAATATCCACATGGGGGACCAAGTGTACATATTTAAGGCAAGACCAGGAGTAGAGGCTACATTAAATTTCTGGTGTAGACCTCATGGTTATAATATTATTTTCATAGCCATAATTATGAATACAAGATTTGGTAAATTTACAATCTTGATAGTGATATAATTTATGAATTAAAGTTCATAGGTTTAAATGGTATAAAATACAAATTTGATGATTTTAAAATTAAAATAGATGTATAAGATTAAAGGTGGGCAAACAAATCAGGTCCGGATCCGGGTATGGGTAGCACCTGATAGGAGGCATACCCGGGTTGGGCCTGTTTAAACCCGTAGGGTTGGAACCGGTTTTAGTTTTTGAGTTTTTTAGCGAACCCGTCCGACCTAAACCAGTCTCGTTTTAAACCCGAGTTGAACCAGTTATTGGACATATAAATAAGAAAAGAAAAGAAGAAGAAAAACAATAAACTTGATATTGGATCCAGTTCTAGACCCGACCCTACCCTACCTGGGTATGACAAGTAGGGTTTTCAGTAAGTAAACCCAACCCGGGTTCACCAATACCCGGGTACAAAAAACCCGATTGGGTCCAACCCGGTTTGAATCATGTTCCGGGTATAGCGCAATACCAGGGTGGCCCATCTCTAATAAGATAATGTGTATTGTTCATATTAAAACATCCAAAGGTCCAATTGCTTATGATTTAAAGCTTTAAGCGGCTTCGGTAACTGTTTATGCCTTTGGGCTTAGGCTCAATTAGGTGATATCGAACGAGAAAATGAAAAATAAAAATTAACACACATTCATTCATTTGAAGTCGTGGATTTTAATTAAGGATTTATGATCAACGTTGTGTGTTGCAAAAGGAAAATAAATATTTTATCAGATACATCAAGATTTTAACATATTCAACGTCATTTGAATATGTTAACCATAATAGGTTAATGATTAAAATGATCAAAACTAATTATTATATAATAGCGGCGGAGCTTGAATATTCTCGTAAGAGGTAGGGGCAAACTCGATATTTATATAAAAAATTATACTAGCGGGCAAAAACTTTACATTACTGGACTGACCCTATGTTAGGTAGTGCTGAAAAAATATGTAGTGCTGAAAAAATATGTTTTATCGTATTTAACAGGTTGGTAAACACGCGTAGTACCCACGTATCAAACATGTAAAAGACTTGTTCAACTACTTATATATTATAGTTATAATTTTTTATATGTTTTTATGGACAAAAATGTGAAATAATAGAGTTTAGTCTTTTTGTTTTAGTTATTTTCAAAAATGTAAAAGAACAAAAAAAATATTTTTTTTATTAAGCACGTTTAATCGTGTAAAAACAAGTCGAGAATTGTCAGCCCTAGTGTGGGTAAGCTAACAAAAACATATTGATAATAAATGACCCATGCTAGCAATATATATTATTATTAACAAATGAATTATAGGTTGTGTCGATCATGGAGCTAATTTATATATCGTTTGTGTATTGTGTGCATCGTACTATATAGTATAACATGCATAAACATAACATGATACAACCATCATTAAATAGAATATAGTCTAGTTGTACAATCAGATGCAGATCATTCAACGTTTTATCTAACAACATATGATTGAGACGAGGTACAAACTTACTTCCTTGGTATTTATTTTTCTTATTTATCTGTTTAAACGTTCGAAATCCGCTTGATGATAGAAGTAGTCCATCAAGTTTAGTTAGTTGTAGGCATCATTGCATCAAGCCATCAATAACTATCTAAGTATCGAATATATAACTTACTTCAATAAAGTTGTTAGAACAATTGATGCTTGGTGAATGCCTTTAACTTGTTCACTATAATGCGTCGGCAACAAGCATTCATTGTCGTCTTTATTTTCATCATGGCCTCAACGTTATATCATAGTAGCTTGTCTAGCATGTATGTGGTATAAGTTGTAACGATTTGTAAAAAAGAAATGCTAGAAATAAAAGTAGAAAAAAGTAAGAATTAATTTATATCACATGACATTTGAGTGTTAGGTACCCTCTCACTAACACACAGTCATATTAAATGACATAGGCTAATAGGTTTCCTTTTTTCTCTACTTTTTTATATTTCTTTCACTTATTTTAGAGTAGCTAATTGCTTAATTTAAAAGCGCTCACCTTACAATTAAATTCATATTAATATATAACCTATAATAAAAGATGGTTTTCTTAAGACACGTGTTATTATTCTATTATATCAAATGACACGCCACGTGTCATCATTCTAGCATAAAAAAAACTTTTTACCCGCCTCTCTCTCATAATAAATACCAAAATTATAAAAATAATTAGTTTAATTTTCTTTTTTAACTAAAATATGTTAAAATAAAAAATATTTATATTTGTGTTTATTGTCTATCTCATATAAAATGATAATTATTGTAAATAAAAAATAAAACTATTAAACATTTAAAATATAAATGTAGTTATTTTAATAATTTATTAATACATATTAAATATACAGTAATAATTTTTAATTCATTATGTGTTATAACTTTTGAATATTCATTATATTTGTTTTCAATAATGGATAATAACATATAGAATATAAAATATTTACAAAACTAATTATTTTAATACGTTTTATTTATTTCACTTATTTAATACTGGACTCTAACCTGGTATGTAATATAATATTGCAACTCTCAATTATTTAGGGAGCGGAAAGTGTATCTTTACAATTTAATCATATCTTATTTTTAAAGCGGTTTTAAAATTCTCAAATTTTATTTAATAATTTTTATTTTTTTATTTTTTTAATTTAACTTATATAATACACGGTTAGCTATCTTAAAAACCAATGACTATATTGTCATAATCATCTTCCTCAAGGCGTAATTGAAAGCTGATGAAACTTCGTGAACAAGTGAAAAAGTTGCGTATAACGTAGTGTTTGGTAGTGCAATCTGACACCGATTTCCATACATATGTATACATCACCACCAATAGCAACCCTCCACGTGGACACGACAGCGTGGTTAACCCCATCTCTCTCTTTCCCTCTACTTTTGTCAATAATAAGTCTAGAGAGAGAAAGACGATGACAGTGAGCAATTGTCGCCATTGATAAAGCTCCACT
This sequence comes from Flaveria bidentis, assembly GCA_018326385.1. NCBI lineage: Eukaryota > Viridiplantae > Streptophyta > Magnoliopsida > Asterales > Asteraceae > Flaveria > Flaveria bidentis. The sequence continues at coordinate 3,769 of BJCM01070114.1, forward strand.
GCACAATTCCCATGTAATAATCGAATCTTTCCACCGTCACACGCTCGATTTCCATATAATAATCGAAACCCTTGTTCGAATTATGTTTGTTTCTTCCCACAATTGCTAATTTCCCCCAATTCCGGACCCTTTATCTTCCAATTTCGATTCTTGTTTGCTGTTTTGTTGCATCTGATGTTTAGTTTCGACTCAATTTACCATCAATCACCAATCAATTCATCATCTACCTCGATCCCCTCTAATTTCCTTCACCCCACATACTCCTGCTCGTTTTGCCGTTTGAATTTCATCAAATTTCGCTTCAAAATCTGATCTTTTCCCCCCAATTTGACCAACAATGGGGGATCGGTTAAGGTTTACTACACTCGATGACTTGCCGGTGCATTTGATTCTTGAAATATTGACATCTGGGGGTCGATTGAGTGGGGTTGATCTTGTGTGTTTGGAGCTTACTAATTCAACTTTCAGAAATAGCCATGGGTTTGATCCTCTAAAGTCTCAGTCTTTGGTTGACTTTGCGGCTTTTCAGCTTTGTAGGTCGCATCCTGTGTACATCTGCTTGAGCCTTAGAGCTCAAGAAGAACTGGTGGCTCGATGTGGTCAAAATTGGAAAAGGGTTTTAAGATTCTTGCAGTCTGTTCATCAGTCTTCAGATGTTGTTGAAACCTCTGCAGGCAATGTATGATTGATTGATAGTTGATTCTGTTGATTTTTATCTTAGTTTATATTATATATAGTGATAGTTTGTTGTTCATTTGCTTGTTGATTTGGTCTAATTGCTTGTTATTGTAATGATTACTAGAAGATGCAAATTAGAAGTGGAAGGTATCACACATTACTTATTAAAGATTCAACTGTTTACTCATGTGGTTCGAGTTTATGTGGTGTTCTTGGTCATGGTCCTGAAACCACGCAATGTGTAGCGTTTACTCCGATTAAATTTCCTAATTTTGCTCATGTGGCACATGTTTCGGCTTCCCATAATCATGCTGCCTTTGTCACGCGTTCAGGAGAGGTCTGCATTATGATTGTCATGTGAATTTTGCTATCGCACGGTTTAATCTGATGCATATGAAATTGTTGTATTAACTGTTTATGTTTGTAGGTTTTCACATGTGGTGATAATTCGTCTTTCTGTTGTGGCCATAGTGATACAAATCGTCCAATATTTAGGCCTCGGCTTGTTGAATCATTAAAGGAAGTCCCTTGCCAACAGGTATGATTGTTTTCTGAAGTTATGTTTATATGCATAGTAGTGTTTTTAACATTTAAAGTTTGAACTTACATTGTTTTAGGTTGCTACTGGGGTTAGCTTTACTATGTTTTTAACAAACGAAGGTCATGTTTACACGTGTGGGACCAGTGGACATGGTCAACTCGGTCATGGCGACACCTTGGACAGACCAACACCAAAGCTTGTGGAGTCACTTGTGGCCGTTGGTCCAGTTGTTCAGATTGCTGCTGGGCCAAGCTATGCACTTGCTGTCACTAGTGATGGAACCGTTTATTCATTTGGGTCTGGAACCAATTTCTGTCTTGGCCACGGTGAGCAGCACAATGAACTTAACCCTCGACCAGTGCAGTGGTTCAGGAGAAAAGGCATCCACGTTGTTCGCGTGTCTACTGGTGATGAACATGTGGTTGCACTTGATTCTAATGGTTATGTGAGTCTACACTCTAAACTTTGAAGCTTTGTTTTTTAATCCACAAATCACCATCTTTTTGTCTTGAATCAACGGTTATATGAATCAAACTCAGGTTTACACATGGGGAAAAGGGTATTGTGGTGCACTCGGCCATGGTGACGAGATTGATAAAACGACCCCCGAGCTTCTTACTAGCCTTAAAACTCACCTTGCTGTTCAGGTTCATAAATCAGTTATCAAAAGTTCAAACACAAATGAACACTATTTTTCTTGGAGGTTATTTATATTGTTATGATTGTAGGTGTGTGCTAGCAAGCGAAAGACATTCGTGTTGGCGGATAATGGATCGTTATACGGTTTTGGATGGATGGGGTTCGGGAGTCTTGGATTTCCTGACAGAGGCGTATCTGATAAAGTTTTGAAACCGAGCAAGCTTTACAGTCTAAAAGATCACCATATATCTCAAGTAAGCACAGGTTTATATCACTCGGTTGTAGTCACAAGCCGAGGGCGGATATTTGGATTTGGAGACAACGAAAGAGCACAACTCGCGCATGATAATCTGAGAGCTTGTCTCAACCCGAATGAAATCTTGGTTGAAGAAGCAAGTGAATTTGGTGTATGATGATAGATAGTTGTTGGTTTGTTTATGTTGGATATTATTGCAATAATCAAGATTGATTGTGTACTGGATATTTTATGAACTTATGATGGCTTGTTTTAAAATTATTTAAAGTCCTTATTGATGCTTGACAACAAGAAGAATATGAACTCTTGTAGACTATAGCAAATAAACTGTATCATAAACTATCATATGAAACAAAAACTCTGTGAAAACTATGTCAATTACAGTTAGAGGTGTTAAAATGAACGGATCAGCGTAAAGGAACAGAGTTTATGCCATACGCTCTCTTCATGACACTCAAACTAAAATGTGTATATATATATATGTTTGTGTAGCCTGATAATTATACATATTGTGTATATAGATTACATGAATACCTGGTTATAAGAAAATCCTAGAGTTCATAAGGCTTATAAATGGACCTGGTTTATGATGTACATTATTACACACCCTTAGATGCTCAAACTTATTGGTTTACATAGGCAAACTCATGTATAGTAAAACCAAAATATAACTACCCGCTAAGACCACTATCATCTTTTTGTTCCATATGTGGAGAGGTTTCGGAATCAGTCGAGCATTTATTTACCTCATGTTACGTGACTATTAGGATTTGGCAAAACATTAGTAGTTGGTGCAAAATTTCACATATTTTTGTTTTCTCTATTAGAGATCTTTTAGACGTTTACAAAGATATAAGTATGAGAGAATCTAAAAAGAAGACAGTTCAAGGTATTATAATGATTGCTTATTGGTATACTTGGAAAGTAAGAAACAAGGTTCTTTTTCAAAACAAACAAATGAAAGTGGAGAAGATCATAGAAGATCATATAGCCTAATTGTCGTTACCATACATACGATGCATTCTTAACATAGTACAAAAAGTTCTTTAGAAACTTATGAGTTTTCTTAAGTTTAAAAGGTATTGATTTTAATAGAAAAACTCTTTTAAGAATGAAATAGAAAGTTGTTTTAAGAAAAAAAGAACTTTTAAAACAATGTTTAAAACAGAAATGCAAAGTTAACTTTTAAAACCATGTTATATTAAGCACTAGTCGCTAGGTTAGTATCACGTTTTCACACGGGTTGAATAGATAAAATATCAAATAGTTTGATATTTTAGAAAAATTATTTATTTTATACAAAAAAATTGTTTCCTTAGAACTTACATTTATAAAAAAGCCTCTTTCTTAATTTATTAAATAACTATTTTAATCTAAAATAAATAAATAATATAGTTGGTAGTTAATATAAATATTTAATAGGAAAAAGAAACGGGAAAAATAAGATGTCTAAAATTATAAAATTATCAACTTAAAATCTTATTTTATTATAATACATAGATAAGTCATTTACTTTGTAAAAAGATAAAATTATATTTGGACTAGCTTTGGGTTCTGTATATTATACTAGTTAATATCTTTGGTTAGGTTATTATACATTCTTTTTAAACTATGAATACAGTCTCATTTAAAATCCACATATTGTTTACTTTGTAGTACTTCACATTGGTGAGAATAAATAATAGGTGTCACTAGCTCAAGGCCATCCATGTTATAATGCATTCTAATCAGAAAAATTAAAATTTCAAGTTTTTTTTTCCTAAATAAACAAAAATACTTACTTAATTGTCCTATAAATTTATAGCATTATTCATCATCATTGTTTTCAGACTCGAATCGAAACGGCGGGTCGGACCGGTCTGATCCATCCTAAATCGTTTTGTTTTCAAGGAACTCACCGGTTCGAACTGATTCGGTAGTCGGACCGGAACCGTGAACCTGGTCGGACTAGATTTTTTTTTGGATTTTAATGAGTTTAACGGATAATTCGAACTATGAATTAAAATGTTTGACATAACATTATTGTTAACTTTTATATATAAGTATAAATTACACATAATATTTTTATAATTGTATATATAATTATATATCTAATATGCATATGTATAGTTGCGACATTGTCTGCTTCTTAACTCTAGTCCGACCGATTCGACCGGTGAACCAGTAAAATTACCGGTTTTTTATCCGATCTGTTTCTGAAAATATTGTTAATATAAAAGTATAAAACCTTAGCCTTCAAGCTAATAAAAAAGACGTATCTATGTATACACTAGATACGATTAATAAAACTCTGCTAGATTTCTATCAGGTATCTGTAACTTTCTTAAGACAGTATTTCTAATTGTCGGTGGTTGTTAAACTTACGCATCGCATATTAATGTATTTAAGGGCTTAATTTGATGTATGAATCAGAGACATGTGGCAAGTGACATGCTAGTTTAACGTTCCACGTAATTAAGCCTTCAAAGACACACGTAGTATGAACATGGTGAAAACGCCACGTAATCATTAGGTCGTATAACGTACGACAACGTGAAAGGCGTTAACAACGACACAATTCCAGGAGGCATTGGGCTTCCATTGTTTTATTTGACTGCAAATGCAGCTTTGTTTATTAATATTTTCAGAACTAGAAGGACCGGATTTACTATATTTTAATTATATTTATATATGTAATTAAATATAAGTAGTTTATATATAATTTACATATATATTAGTTATATATAAACTTAACTATATTTGTATATCCGATGTATTAATTTATGGTTTAACACCCCGTTTTTACCCATTAAAATAAAAAAAAATCAAAAGCCGGTCCGAATCGGTCCGGTTTCCCGGTCCGACCAGCGGTTTGGGACTAACCGGCCGGTTCGACCAATCCAAAACGAGTCGATGCGAACCGGACCGGTCCGATCCGGTCGCGAAATCATTGTTGTTTATTTATAATGGTAATACGATTGATTAAATAAAATATGTTTTTTTTCTTTTAAAAAAATATTTGATTTATATATATACTATATATAAAATATATAAAGCATATAAGAATATTATTTTAAGATACCATTAAATTAAAAATACTTACCTCACTTAATGAAAAGATACAATTATTTTTAATTGTAAAATAGTATTTTTAAAATTATTTACAAATTACCTCTTACAATTAGTTACATAATAACCTTATAATTACTATAAGTTATATAAAACTTTACATTATCTATCCACAAACCAAAAAATATTATTTTGTTTTAAGATTTTTATATCAATCTATTATTTTTAAAAACTTTTTGTACTACAATCATAAATGTGTATTTTCTAAACGTTATTGTGTAAATGTTTTGCTAAACCGATATGTATTTTGTAAGGTACAATAAGTTAACTGCATAAATGTACAAGTCGTAATATAAAAATCATTTATTTGGTGTATAAAACTTAGCTTATAAGAAATACAATAAACTTTTGTGAAATTACTTTAAGAATAACAAAAATTAAAAACTCATGTCGGATGTAAAATATTGTCCCGACGCATCACGCGGGCACCCTTCTGGTAGATATTAAAGGAGATGGGCAAAAACAAAAACTAGAATGTGTTTTCAACATAAAAACTTTTTTTAACTATATCTCAGCAATGAATGTAAAATAATCGAGATCATATGTAATTTATTATGGTAACGTAAAATGGTCCTGCTTTGCTCAAGAAATTCGATCAAACTTTTCCTATTTTTTATAAATTTCTCAAATGTATTATAAGATTTAATTAGGTTATTATTCTTATATTAGTTTTCACCTGATTTGATCTAATTGTATTTATCATGAGATTTAAGATCTTTTTGTTTTATTAAGTTACTAAGTTAGAAACTCATGTACTCCATGATGAAAAAAAATTAAGATATTAAAATCATTAATTTTTATTAATATTTTGTATGTTACATGTTTTTAGTTATTAATAAAATAATAAATTATTAAAATTTTAAGAAACTATAAATAACCAATAACAAAAATCAATAATTATAAGATTATATGTTAAGATAAGATATAATTAAAATCTTATAATTTAGTATGTTTTAATAAGAAGAATTATAATTTGAATATTTAATTATTTAGTTTATTTATTTATAATCATTTTTATTTTCTAATAGAAAGAAATGAGAAACAAAAGTTTAAACTTAAATGAAAGCTAACATCTATCATTAAAAAACCGTCTATTAAATATATCAATAACAAGGTTTTATGATGTCGAGTTCAAGTAATATCATGAACAAATTACACAATTGAATACTAGATTCAACGGCTGTGTAAAGGTGTTATCAAAAGAATTTGTTATAGTAATAGAGAAAAACTAAAAATTTAATGTTTAGAATATAGTTAAATACCATCTATTGAGTTTGAGCAAGACCCTTCACCCTTGCATTATGTATTTAAACATTTTATGCTTTTTGAGCAATAAAGTAATTTGATAAGCAACATCCCCCCTCACTTCCTGCATATCTCTAACAAACTTTGTTTTTATTACTCATAATAATAATAATAAGTAACGCCAAAAAGAAAAAGTTATTACTCAAAAAAAGTAACGCCAAAAAACACGGAATAAAATCCTCTTTTTTATTATTAATAACTATCACTCAAACGAGTAAAAGTTGTAAAACACTCCAAATACTTCATATTTACCAAATCCCCCTTCATCTTTCACTATACCCATATTCACCCCCCTAGTTAATCATCTTATCCAAATGCTCCTGAAAAACCTTCAACACACCGGAAAACTTCACAATTCCGACGACACTACAATCGTCTTCAACCACCCACACATAACTCACACGATGAGCAATCGCCTGAATCATCACCGCCACCAACGAGCTCCACGGGTGGCACACGATCGCCTCCGCCCGCCGCATAACGCTGCCGGAGCGGTGGCACCTCCGTCCTGATCCGGTGGTCTCTGGCGAACAACCGGTGTTACAGTACGGAACTCCGGGGGAATAGGTTAAAAACTCATCGAGCATTCCGGTGAGATTCATCTCCTTCAATCTCACCGCTACCACCGCGGCGATATCCTCCGGCGGACCTCCGCAGTCTATGTACGCCATCAGGTCACCGGCGGACAGAGTCGTGATCGCCGCCGCAACCGTCTCGTCGCAGTAGGCGAGAGTGGACGGAGAGATTTCTCCTATCAGTACGCCGTCGTCGTCGACGACGGCGACGGAGGTTTGGTCGGAATGAGCGGCTGAAATGGCGGCAATTGACGCCGGTGAGTGGTAGTTGACGGTGAGGATCTCCGTCGTGATGATTCCTAGGGTTTTGATTGAATAAGCGGCGATCGGAGAGAATAATCCGATTGAACTGAGAAGGAATCTGATTATGTCTTCTTGTGTTAACCAGCAGAACTCACGGCCGCCGCCGTGGGTCGTCGGAGCTAATGACGGTGGCTGCCGGAGTGGTTTTCGTTTTGATGTTGTGTTCTTTATCGGCACCACGAGGTTTTGAGCACCATTGATGATTAGATCAATGGCTTCAAGCAAACTGCAAAAAGCAAGTGAAATATGATTTAAAAAAAAACAATATTACAAATTAACTCAAATTTGAATTTTGAGTTTCATATTCTTATTTTTTTGTAAGAAACCAAAGCACACCGCTCTGTCTACTTTTGTCTAATGTGTTCACATTCTGGCATAAATTTTATTACAAAGAGTTTGTTCAAAAAATTAATAATTTTATAATAAACTAATATATTTTTTAATGAAGTCGATTAATTTTAACAAAACTTCTATCAAAACCTTTAAGAAAAACGAAATAAAACGATGTGTTCACTCATGGAAGTTATAAGTGAAAAACTAAATTTAGTTTAAAAAAATAATTATTAAAATATAACTAGCTAGCAAGTTGCTAGTACTAAGAGATTACATCATAGAATACAAATCTATATCAAAAATTATAATTACACCAATCTAGTCATACTATGTATTGTTTGATTTATTATTTACCCCTTAAAAACCCCATTTTCATGATGTTTATGGCTAGATATAAAAATAGAAATACAGAAAAGTGCATTATACATTTCCTTTGTCAATTGTCAATTAGTTATAGAACAACAATAAAAAATCACATTTGAGTTTCATCAATTATCATGTCACCACATTCCCTAGTTAAACTAACGGATCATCTAAAATTAAAAAAAAAAAAAGAAAAAAAATTGCGTAGAAATCATATTTTGTTTTGTAAAACCACCAGAATATAATAATATCAATTTTAATTATAGATGAATGCATGCTGCATGAACATTACCTATAAAAAGGATCCACGTGCTGAACACCTCCGGGAACACGTGACAGCAAAACCGAAACAGGGGCCTTAAGTGCGGTAGCCGGAGATGACATATTATCATCTTTACAGAGGTAGCAGATGATGTCAACCATGGAGATTTTACCGACGCAACGGCAGTCGTCGGTGGCGGAATGGTGGTCGCTGCAGGACCAGATGCTGACGTGGGTGTCGCCGGAGGATTTGAGGGCGGCGATGGCGCGGCGGACGGTGGCGGAGATGGGAAGGGAGCTCACCGGAGGCTTACCGAGGCACAGATCGGAAACCTCATGTGCCAACAGTCGAGCTGCCATACAAAGGTTTACAAGAGTTTTAGTTTGGTGATTGATGATTTGAGGGTGACACAAGTGAGTGTGTGTGTGTGAGAGAGAGAGAGGGAGTGTTTATGTGGTGAGGGGTATTTATAAGCATGAGTTTAATCACTTTGTTATAAAACATACTTGAACTCGTAATAAGCATTTTGCATAAACTCATGGCAATCAGCACCGATATAAACACCACCGTTAGTGGTTAACAACACCGGAAAAGCCTCGTATTAAAAAATAAATAAAAACAAATAATAAATAAAACCGAACGGAAGAATAGACTTAAAAATATTAAACCATACACGTGAAACATAAAGCATTAAAAAACAAAATAACTAAGTCGAATTAGAACCACCCGCACGTTACGACATGACCGCTAAACGGGAGGAAATAAACCACAGATACACGTTACAAAGTTTAACTTTCAAAATTTAGAATGAAACGTAAATAAAAAATTTGTTAGAGATTAAAAATATATGGTAATAAAGTTGAAAGTGGAATTTTGTAGTGTTAAATTAAAAAAATGTGTAAAAATATTGGGTTTAAAATAAAAAATTATGTAGTTGTACCATATGTATAAAAATCTGTATATTGAAGTTAGTAATTAGGATATATATATATAATTAGTTTTTTGTTTTTATAGGAATGAGAAAATTTAAAGAAATTGATTTAGTTAATGATCGATGCGTTAATTTGATACGTTTGTTACAACGAAGTTATACGATGAGATTAATAATGGTGTTTTGTGTTGAGTCTGCAAACTTTGTGATGCTTGTTGCTCCGATTACATTAATATGGTTAAAGTGAATAAAAGAAATGTATGTAATGTGTTTTTTAGTTTTTGTGATTGAAACATTAAAAAACATTATGTTTTGTGCGTACCTAATAATTAACAAAAGCGATTTAATTTGAGAAAGATATATGAAAAGTAAAAGGAAGAAATGAGAATAGAAATAGACAAAGTAAAGAAAGAAAAATAACAAAATAATATATGTAGAGCGTGAGATTCGAACCCGTGTTATAACTTATGAAGTTTAACCGCTCCATCGTATATTCACATCCTAGTTTTGTGTTAAATTATGGAGTAAGTATATATAAAAAAATTAGACAAAATTATAAACAAATAGTTTAATTGTTTGTTTATATACATAACCGAAATACTTACGTATAAGTAATATAATTTAATATGTGTAAGTAAAGTATATAACATCGGAACATATATGTATAAATTAGTGTACATTTGATGCACACCACCTACATATGTGTATGTAAGAAGTATATCATCTAAAAAAATAACTAGTTAACACATAAAAATGGTTATATTCTCCCTATATACATGTGTATCTATATTAGTGTTGTAAAGTCGGTTAACTCGGCCGAGTACTTGGGGTGTGCTTGAAACTCGGACATTTGTTAAAGTAACTTTCTTCAACTCATTCTCATAACTTGAATCGGTCAACCTCGGTCAAAATTGGTCCAACTTGGACCTACTCGAAGCTAGACGACCCAACTCAGAAAAATCGGATTTTCGCTGGTTTCGATAATTTTCGCTATTTCTTCTTCGATTTTTGTTGGATTTTTGTTGTTTTGCATGTAGAGACATTGCAAAACGACTATTAAATGATTACTATGTCTATAATATTACAAAATAAATATCAAAATATAAATTATTTTAGTATTTAAATATGTATCCTATAAATATTTATTGATATTCACATATGTTGTTACAATATTTAATATATGTATAAAAAACTTAATTTTTTTATTTCACAAGAGCGTTTTTTCCTCTTTATTCTACATGAGTCCAAAAACTCCTTTACATCATGCATTATGAATGCACTAAGTGATGATTAATTAAATTCTTGTATAAACAAATTACAACGCACACGGTTCTACCCAAGAGCCTAACCACACAATATGTGGTCGTGGTCAAAGGAACAAGTAATTAACATCTTTAAATCATACTTAATTCAACTAGTATATTTTAGGTGGTTAGCAGTATTTTATGTTAGAATCTTTCATATCATTATGAATGAACTTGTATGAAATATGGTTAGTTTTCTTGATTTTTCTACTTTTTGATTAATTACGAGGAAAGTGGAAAAGTATAATTATATCTTAATTAACTCACTACCTACATGAAAAATGTGAAATAGTACTTTTCGTGCAATAATTAAAAATCATGTTTTAATAAGAGAAAAATTAACCAACTTATATATAACTGATTAAAATCAAATGTCTTAAATAATATTGCTGATAGATGAATATGTTAAACAAATGAAAACTAAAATTTCGAATGTCATCCTTTGATAAATTTCAAGTGATAGTGTTATGATTATATCCTTTAATCTGCATAGATAATCCATCAATATCCTCACTAATCCTTTGGTATATACCAATAATGATACAACTGGAAAACAAGAAAACGTATCATCATCGCCCTATTTACCAACAAAAGTGTTAACGATGGGAGCCACCTATACCGACGAATAGGTCCCAAATTTATCGATGGAAATCATATGTTTTTTACCAAAGAAATAATTGTATACGTTGTGTTAAAAATATATAACAAAACACACTATTTTTTATACTGAAAAGATTTTTATATGAGTTTTTATTTTCTAGAAGAAATGAAAAATAGACCACTCTATTTGAAAAGTATAACTAAAGGCTAATGTTTCATTTGTTTATACAATTTTATTAATATAAAATTTTAAAAATCAAAGAAGAAAAATCATATCATTTTTCTATATGTGCTTAATAATATGCCATATTTCTTTTTTAAGAAATAACATATCCTTCCGCAGAGGTTTCACAAAATAACACTCTTTCTTAAAGGGCAAATTAATATGTTTTTATGGAAATATGTTATTATGGTATTTTGTTTTTTTGTAAAACTGTACAAACATATAAAAAGAATATAATTTGGAATCACATATTGGTGTTTAGTTCGCTCTCTACTTGTTTGAGGGATCAATATTGTTTGTCGTTACTTAGAATTGTATTTTTCTTTCTCTCTTTTCTTTCATTTTTTAGCGGCACTTGAATCGTAATTTAATGTTATAGTTACGCCGGTGCGTAAACCAAAAAAATTAAATAACTCAAAACTTTGAGCCAAACGTTGAAGTTCGTAAGAATGAGTCTCATATAACATGTTTTAAATGGGCAACAGATTTTATGACAGTAAATCATTAAGTGGTATGTATTCCTTAGAACGGTGAGCGGGTCTGATCATCAGTGTTGTTTGTGTTCACGTACGTGAGTGATCTTTCACCATTGGGTTGATTCGAGTGACCGGACTTATATTATTCGTTGTTCTTCCCAACAAAATTTATTAAACCATAACTTATTTATTTTATGATTTTTGTTTCATGTGTATTATATTGTATTTCATGCTGAAAATTACTTTGGTCTACTTGGGTTTCCATTTAAGACGTTTAAATCATACCATAGGCATCATGAACAGTGTACCCGAGGTCAGGGGTGAAGCATCTTTGGGGTCATGGACCCTCTCCCCTATTTTTTTCGTCTGTAGTGTAAATTTTCGGTTCAAATGTGTAATTTCGGCCTAGCAGTGGAAATTTTTAATAAATATAGAGTCTAGCCCTCTAAAATAGTTTACTTCGCCCCCACCCCATTAAACTTTGGTTCAAGTTTTATCACTGGCTGAGGTTGTTTATAGTTTCTTACCGCATATATCAAATCTTTATCTAGTTATCTATTAACCGTGTCATTATATTTGATCAAAATGTAATTGTTAAAAAATGATACGGTTAAAGGTAGTTGTGATGTTGGATGATATGACTAACACTGCAGGTAAGTTACTTAATATGTGCACCAACAGTAAATATTACTTGTGTTCTTAATCATACAATTCACCAAGGTAATATACGTTAGTTTTAAGGGTCTTCATTGGTACTCTCTGTTGCGTTTATAAATTGGATATATTGTTGAAAAGATTGTCATGTATTGTTATTTCATATTTATTTTGATTTGAATTTATAGATCCAACAATTTCAGATCTAGACTTTTAAGAATTCATAAGTTTCTATTATAAATCGTATATGTCTTGTACTTTTATGGAAGCAATTTAATGAATAGGTCAGTATCTACAGGGAGAAGAAAACATGGACGGTACACGTCATGAAAAAACCTAAGAAATTAGAAATTACAAATGCTATTTTAAGATCAAGTATGTGATTTTGTAACAGTGAAATAACAATTTTGTTTTGTTTAATCTTGATACACAATTAACCTTTTCAATAGCATACTTCATATGACTTTCTTTGGAGATGTTGAACTATTCAATTCTTTGGTGTTACCTTTTTGAATATGAATGATTCTTTATTATGTTTATTTTATTGTATTAACAAATTTCGTTTAATATTATTGGATTTTTGGTCCAAAATGGACATGTGTTTCTATGTATATTTACGATTTTTTTAATGTAGTCGATTATTTTTAATCATAAGTTAAACGAGTTGAACCTTGATCTTAAATAAATATTGTTTTTGTTTATAATGCAAAGAGAAATAGTTATGTTAGTAATGACATCAAAATACACGATTAATGGAAGAGTAAAGCTAGTACGTTAAGGGTCGTTGAATCAGTTATAAAATGTGTGGTGTCTAAACGGTTAAAAAAACAGTATCTTGTTGTTTTAGGACCTAAAGCAAAATTAAAATTTAAGGCCTCTAATTTAATTCAAAATATGGTAGTTTATGACTCTTTGATCTCGTTTCATACTACGATTCACTACTCTTGTTTGCTAAATCACTTGCTGGTGTTAAAGTCTATAAAAATCCCAAATTTCCATCCGATATTTTTTGACATCATATAATAAAACCGATCAAAATGTAAGACAAATATGCATATAGAACAAGATTCACCCTTGACTATCAAACGAAAATCCCCTATCATCTTTCACAGTTCAGCTTAACTGTAACTGAAAAACATACGATTCTGCTTTCTTTACATTACGCCAAGAAATCTTTCTATTAAAAAACCACACATTAAAGACAAACTTTCACTCTATTACATACCCAAAGCCTGAAATTTTAGAAAGCCGCGTAAATATAGGGGCCTAAAACATTCGCTTTTTACTTATACATCCGAAATAGAGGCCAAAATGTAACTCACCCGTATACATATACGCGCGTATGGTATAGTTGTTGCTTTCTAAATACATAGACGACATCGAAGAGGAAGAAAACAAAATAAAAAAGATGATTCATGTGAATGAAAGATTGTGAGGTTCGAAGGTGACAATATAACCGCTGTGAGGCTCCAATGGTCACTCGAGAGGTGCTGTTGCTTATCTGATATGTTGTCTTTTCAACTCAAGAGGTCATTTTCGTAACTTTCTATGTAACTTATCTCCTCAATATGATATTGTGATATTGTCATATAGTTATATTTTGATTTCAATGTTAATGAATATATGACAACATATTCAATTTCACAGGAATCTCTCATGTGAAATTACAGGACCATGTAGATAAAAAGAAAAATAAATAGATATTTATATCTGTTGTCTTGTTTATAAGGAAATTGAGGTGAGATTTCGAATCAATATATAAAGAAAATTTACAAAATGGTCTACGTCAGTCGGTTTTATATATGTTATACCAAATGGTCTACGTCAAACCCTAATTACAGTGAGTAAGTGACGGACCAAAGCAACCTAGTTCGGTGAGTCGTCTAGACCGGTAAATTTTAACGCTTAGTGATTTAAAACGGTTTTGTTATCTTTTTTAACATTCTTAAGTTGTATTCAAAGATTTTAAACAATAAAAACGGTTTAAATTATAATTCATAAACGTATATACATAATTCACAACAAAAATGATTAAATATATGAATTTGAGGGAAATTTTATAAAAATATCCATTTTCCTTTTTTTTCCTCTCAAAATGTCCCTTCAAATAATTATCCATTTAAATATTCCTACCAGACAAGACGGTGGCGCATGTACAGGTAGTAGCGGGCGCATGTATAGCGGAACTAGTCACAAATGAACATGTGTTCTAAGTAGAATCAATGTTTTTCAGGACCGAATCAGACGTCAAACCGGAAGCTTTACTAGTTTGGTGGTCAGACCGCCGGATGACGTCATAATTATATATATAGTATATTATATTCATAGTTATATATAAAACTTAACTATATTTATCTCCAACACATTAATTTATGATTCAACATCTTGTTTTTACCCATTAAAATCAAAAAGAAAATTTTAAATCCGGTTTGAACTAGTCCGGTTTCCCGGTCCGACCACCGGTTCGACCAGCCCAAACCGAATCATAGCTAATGGGGCTGGCTAGATGGCCGATCCGGTTTGAACATGTCTTTTCACACCCCCTCTCAAATCTGGTTGTGATTGCTTCATTCAATTACTCCAGGTCCAGTCCACATAGAGGCATTGAGCCCTAAAATTGGGTCAGGTCTGGGTTAGGTCCTTTTAGAGTTTTAGGATATAACTTGACAGTGACCATAATTTATGGGTATACATACTTAATGGGCCTGCTGGGCCAAACTTCTGTACCTTGAGATTTTGAACCATTTAAACGTCATTTGTTTTTTAACAGCAAATATGCAATACTGCTCCGAATTATAGGGGTTATATTAATTAAGCACACCTATTTATTTTCCATTCAGGTTTTACCCCCTCAAGAAAAAACCTATTGCTGAGAAAATTCACTGGCGTGACTCTAAACATTTTGCTCAGAGTGAGACTACCAACATTGAAATATACATTCTGTCAAATAAAGATTAAAGTTAAATATAGTGAAACATAGGAAATTTTATATAGTTAAAGTGTGTCCATTCTCATAGTATTCTTTAAAATTTATAGTATTATACAATTGAAACCAAAATGTAGACAATTACTATGATAATTACTCTGTAAAAGAAACTAAAAAATGATTGAATATGGTAATTATGGTTGGTATTATAACAAAACAGCATTACTCTATCAGAAAATATAGTTATTTGACACCCCTGCTTAGTGTAATCTTCTGATCAACAACTCCCACATTAAGCATTAGTGCATACATTTGTTAGCTTTATTTCTTCACTTAATTTTCTCACGAACAAAGTGAATAATATGACTCGTATGGGCCAAGAGGTTGCTCCTTAAAGTACATCACACACACCCCAAAAGAAAGCGTTCTTCATGTCAAGGGAATAAGTGCTCAAGACGCTCCATTGCTCCTCTAAACAATGCTAAAGGTCCATATTTGCAAGATTCCGGTCTATTCCCTGCCTTAAGCCCCTAACAAACACCTTTTATTCTAATATCATATAAAGCTGATCTAAAAGTTAACAAACACCCTTCATCAATAGCGAAGAACTCAAATTCAAGCCAACCCCACAAGTTTCTCACCTCTCTAGAAGCTTTATCAACTTCCAGAGGATATACAAACACATCATAATGTTATACCACATGTATAACTTATTGAAGTTAACAGATTTTACAATATATACTGATGACAAGTTCATACGACTTGTATAATATGTTGTATGGTGTGCGTATAGTATGACATTTTGATCTTGTTGTCTTTATACGCCTTTACACCTTCAAAATTACCACCATCAATCATGCTTGAACTATTCAATCCGTTCAAACCACCAGCTAAACCCATCATATCACCCAAGTTCGCTTTCAGAGGCACATTTCCGACCAAATTGTTCGTGTTATCATCCAGTGATTGATTCATCTCCATTCTTGATGCAATGTGCACTGAGATCAACTTTCAAGTGATCGGAAAGTGAGTTTACAGGGTGAGTTTATGTAGTGGTGTGGGTTTATACTTCATATAGTGGTGGTGGTTATGTGTGTTTAGTTTTTACTATATTTGGAAATTAAAGTGGATAATTTTATGTTTGAAGTAACCAATTAGGAAAAGAGATTTAGACTGCTAGCACGTGACTTCCAAGATATATGTTATATTAAGGTGCACTCTTCAAAGCATTTTTTTTCTTTTACCTCCAGACTTATGGGCATTGTATGGGACTCTGGGAGTTCAAATTATGGATAATATAAGACAAATATAGTATTTTATTATTAATTAATTTATTTTTCAAAATTTTACTTATGAAAGTAAAAGATAAAATACAAATCTCCTTATAGATAACTTACGGTTAAGATCGACTTCCTAACGTACGGAATACGGAATGGATTTCAAAGCCCCGTCTCTATTTTAACTTAGACTAACGGCATCGATTCCTAACGCTATAACAGAAACCGCTCTTTATTAACATTATTTTTGTTTTTATGATTCTTCAATTAAATAGTAAATACTACTCTCACGTCTGATTTCAACACTTGCGTTACAAGTTCGCTCTAGGCATAAAAAACACGAGATGCATACTCAACACCATAAAATATCATTGTTTGGATGGGTTAGTTGTATATGAGTATATCTCATCTTTAGGGCACATCTTCCTGCGATTTAAGGGATTGTAACACAAAAAAAGAGGTTAAAATTATCGAAAAACAACGATATAGTTGTATACACAATCATAAAATTCATTCATTTCCACCAACATAACATAAGTTAAAGAAGATACACAGACTGAATACACAAGAAATGAATCATAAAAATACAGATTAATATCTTCAAGTCTCTACAATTCATCGACGCTCAAACGTATTCTCTTCGCTTTTTTTTCTTTTTCTTTTTGTTATTTTTCCTGAGAACTCTATTTTCTTCCTACTCAAGAACTGGTCTTCATCAGTTCCGAATTCGAACAGGCAGAAGTAGCACAAAAACAAAACAAGACTCTCCTGCTAATATTACAATCTTTGAAGCTATCTGTACAACCATCCAGTATCCCCATCCACTTATATCCGAACTGGCATTCCAAAATTCTGGAATGTTCTGATTTCCCCGCGTAATCCAGCTGTCACGATCACCATGCCCCACGCCGACTTTCCTGGGCTCAACCCGTTTGAAAAGTCAACACTGGTCCGAGGACTTGGGTTCTTGGTAGTGGCTGTAACAAGCTTTTCCTCGGGCCATGTAGCTGATATCCTATCGAAAAAGTAACCGTTGCTGGCACTTGATATGGTTCCGTGAAGCGGGCTGCTAACCAATGAACCGTCTATTCGGTTAGTTTCATCTTCTGGTGTAGGAGGATGGTTAGCCGTTGATGCCTCGTCTAACTGTTCATGGTCCCGACTTAATCTAGTGGGTTCAGTTGACCCGAAACCCCAACAAAGGTCGCTTATACCAGGCCATGGGATCGCCATTGATACGTCCTGACAGTGGAAATGCTCGTATGATTGGGTAACGGTTACACCTTTGTTTCTGCTGGCTCGTGAGTCAGCTTCATGTTTCCAGACATACACGTTGGAATCCTCACTGGCACATACCACGTATCTCCCGTTTGCTGACACGTAGGCGGAAATTTGGCTGTTTGAGTTGCGAAAACCTATAAAAGAACACGATAATGTATAACAGAATATAAAAGAATTAAAAAATCAAATATGAAATATATCGGGTAAACATTACCTTTGAATTTGTGGACTAGATCAACACCATCAACAACACGAATTCGTGAGTCCGCAGATGTTATTAGCACTTCTGATGTACTCCCAGGAGCAAACTGTATATGAATGCTAATCAGCAGTGTGTTTAAAAGTATCTAAAAAATAAAAACATAACCATGACAAACCAAAAAGGACCGTGACCCTAAAGGTGTGTAATAGTTTTATCACCTGAAAACCGGTGATTTTTTTATGATGTGGCTTCTTCTTCTTATTCTGCAGGTTGATCTGACTCTTCTGCTGCAATCTATTTTCTGAAAGATATAGAAATTTATTAGAATATAAACAAAAAAAGAGAACCCAAAGAAGAAAACAGAAAATGTTCCGTACCAGTTGTATTGTATAAACGACAGCTCCCCTTATATGAACCAACTAATGCAGCCTAAGATTTCAAAAACAAAAAAAAATCCTTCAGATATTAATTAAAATTGATACATAATAAGAACCATTGCCTATATTCTTTAACTTTCAGTAAAACTGACAGCAACAATAATAATAATAATCATTTATGGTTCAACCTGGCCGTCTGGTGTATAGCACGCAGCAGTGACCATTTCATGCAGATCATTCCAATCAACAACTTGTCGATCAGGAATACTCCATATTCGAACCTTGGAATCTAAAGATCCACTAATGAAATATCTATCATCGACAGGATTAAACTGGATGCAAGTCACTGCATCAAAAAAACAAGAACACAGAAAAAATAATAAAGAAATATTCTTCTCAAGTGGTAAGAACTAAGAATATAAATGAATGTAGTTAATTTTTTTACCGTAATCACTGTGAGAAAAGATTTTTAAACATGTCTTGCTAGACAACTGCCACAACCGTACTGTTTTGTCCATCGATGATGATAGCAAATGCTGAGATTATAATTGCACAAATTAAACAATCTTAATGTATGTACTTAAATGCCAAAAAGCCACCAAGAACAGTCAGATTAACCCTTAAGCAAGATTTATAAACCTAATAAATTCTAGCATATAAGGAAAGATCACTAATGATCTCTTAGTCAGCATTATCTTTTGGTTCTACCTACTTGTGATTAAGTCAATAGTCAAGATCATGGTTGGTAAAAGATATAAATATAACTGAATTCAGTTGCCATGTTTGTTTATTCTATTCCTCCAACAAAACATATAACATTCATGCTATAATTTCAAATGCATGATTAATTGATCATACAAACTTATCATGAAGCGTTCTCATGTAAAATAATAAGTAACAAAACTAAAATATGTCAACTAACCTGTGATTTGGACCATGATAGATCAAGCACATCTTCCAGATGACCATTAAAAGAACATATTGGTTTTTCTGAAAGTGCAAATACGGTATCTGGCACTACAATAGGATCCAAACTTATAGATTTTCGGCTAATAGATAACCGTCCTCTTCTTTTCCTTTCAGGCACATTTTCCACTGTAGTTAATGAAGTCGGTTCTGGTGACCCGTTTGACATTAATAACACATTCAAATTGCCATCTTCTTGTTTATCAAACAAAAGATCGCCTTTTCTTTCTGAGCTACCAACTTGCCAAACATGAATGAGACAATCCTCACCAGCACTAGCGAGATATTTACCATCCAAACTAAACTTAATGGTCCAGATTGACCCATTGTGTGCCTGAATCTCTTGGCTTTTAAACAGACCCGTTAGATCTTTACACGATTTCCCATACTGTTTAACCCTCACTCTTTCTGGACCATGGAAAGAACCATCTTGACTATCGTCAGTCGCTGAGCTAGACCTTCTTCCACCCTTTTCAGATGATGTGTCCCTCTCATCACTACTCCGTCTTTCTTTATGACCTGTAACTGAACTCGCTACATTCTTGATACTCTTCAACCAACTTCCTTTCTTCTTCGATTTAGACCCACTGGCACCACTGTTATTACCATTAGAATCAGGCAATTCAGAACTACCAGCCTCAAAATTCTGTCTCCTCATCAATTCCTGAACAATCGGCGAATGCCCAACACACATTTCAAACTCTTCCATTGTTAAATGCTTACCGGTACCAACCTCCTTAAGATTTCCACACACTCCATCTTCTCTAACCTCCTTCACCACAAACTCCTTACCATTATCAAGATTCTTAATTGTACACACAGCATCATCATCAACACCATCACCATCACCATCACCATTGTTATTACAATCAACATCCAAATCAACACCTGCTACTGCAGCATCACCACAGTTGTTACCAACACTCATGCTCATAACAATCTCATCACTACGCCTAAGAGTTCTACCAGTGGGAGGCTTACTAGGCGAAGCACCATTAGCATTGATCACAGGGGATCCATATCCATTACCGATGCTAGGAGATTTAGCTAGAACACGTTTATCAACACAACTATCTACACTTTCTGATACTGACGACATCGAATTAACTAAAAGAATCCCCTGATTACTATTACAATCACGGTGTTCATGATCAGCAGATTTAGATCGAACAATTACCGGTTTAGGTTCAGAAACCTGATGAACATGAGTAGCTTGAACATCTAAACAATCTGCAGAAACCGATTTCCCCAATTTCACGTCGGCGGCGGAGTAATCAGTGTGCCGACCGCCGGACGGCTCGCGGCTGAGCCCCATCTGGCGGAGCAACCGCAGCCGCCGCTCCTCCACCGACGACGGTTGCGAGATCCACACATCGTAGTTGCCGGAAACCCCCGTCGGAAACTTAGGGATCGCTAACGGAGCATTGGAGCTGCAATTGAGATCCCTCACGCACACGTCGCTGTCGTCCTCATCATCGGAGCACGAAGAAGATGAACATGTTGTTGAAGAGAGTATGCGATCGAGAGACTCGTAGAAACACTCGTTATCCTCGTTGTTGGTGTTGTTGTTGATGTTGTTGCTTTTGTTGTTGGTGTTGTTGGTGTTGTTGTTGTTGTTGTCGTGTTCGTCTTGAGATTTGCTCATCGTTCGGGCATTCCCATCGGAAAATGAAAATGCCCGCCGGATAAGGAGAGAGTCACGGCGGAGATCGGCGGAGATGTGGCCGGAGAAAGTCAGATCCGGCGGAGGGGGAGAAAACGATGTCGTGTTGGAGTATTGTGTGGGAAGAGAGAAAAAAAGGGGTTGGAGATTGGTTTGGTTGGAGTTGAGTTTGTTGTTTATGTGTGTGTGTGATGACTACAAAGTGAAAAACATTACAATTGCAAAAATAATAATAATAATATTAATAAATTGATGATAAATAATAGTGATAATAAATGAAAAAAGAATAAAATATGTATAATTGTACAATAATTTGCATATGCTTTTGTGAGAGAGAGCCTTCAAATTAAATTGTATTGTCTCCATCTTAATTGAATACCTCAAAAACATTTTTTAGACGGTGTTGTCTTGTTTTAGAGTTTTTAATTCTTATTTACCTTTTACTTTTTGCAAAATTATTTGTTTTTTAAGGGGATATGACTATGTGAGTGATGCTACTCGTATTTTAAAGAAATTGTTTATTTGATAAACGTTTTATATATCTAAAGTAATATGTTACATAAAAATATTTGTGGTTCATTGTTGTATTAGGTTTAAGAAAATAAAATTAATGTACTTGTGTTATGTAGTTCATCATCTTTCTTGGTATTTGTTTTATGATGTTCTTTTTTTATGAAGTATATTTATATTCTTCAACTACATGTTATGGGTCTTTTTTTTTTGTTTTGACTCGTAGATCTATTTATCTCTCTCATTAATATAGCAATTTCGATATGTTAACATGTAATTATTATTTATTAAATTGTTAGTTTAGGGAGAAAAAGAGGGTTTTTAGATCGTGTAATTTTCTACTTAGAAAAGTATTTCTGATGTTACAAGATTGGGTTTTGTGAGTGAGATTGCAAGAGTTCTTGCTATAATGAAATATCGTAATATTTTTTATAACTTTTTAACATTCATTATTATTATCATAAGCGGAAAAAAAAATTTAACTATGCACAACGCTACCTCTCTATTTTTTCCACTAACACACTCATTTATTCCTATTTTTTATTAATTAAACCCACCACACACCACATTTTAGCACTCTTTATGATTTGGGGAGCATGATGGACGTGGAGCTCCATCGCAAGGTTTTTGCATTTGCCCCCCAAATAAGGTACCATGGTGGACGTTAGTTTTATTTAATGGAGTGTCGTTAATAGTTTTATCAGACTCACTTAAAATTTTACTTTAAATTATATAAATCAAAATATTTCCTTGTATACATCGTAAGTGAATTGAGACCAAAATTGTCTTTTATTCTTCAAATTGTATATTATATTGTATTATATAAGAAAATTTTCACGTCTTTAACTACCATATAGTCAACAATTAGATCACATCAAGGTTAATTCTATCCTCTCGTATGCTCGTCAATGCTAAAGAAAATTTTGTACAAACAAAATATCAAAATTCAGAAAACAGAGAGTAAATGCTAAAGAAAAGGACTAAAGGAGTTCGAAAGGAATAGTCCAAAATAATAAAGTAAATCCCCAAATATGGACATATGGTTCTTTTCGTTAAAAAATTGTTAACTTTACTATTTAAATTGTTTCGGAACATACAAATTCAAAGTTACATACTGTGTTTTTTATTATACTCTTAAATATTAAATTATAGTAATTACACATTCCTATGGATGTTTGCATTTTGAAAACTAATATTTTCTTGTTGTGTAATGTATTAATTACATACTTTCTAAAATCCTAAGTTTTTTTGCATAATGAACATTTATTTTCAAACGGAAAATAGTAGGTAGAATGTAGATGGTGGGTACACAACAAAATGAATTACAATAAAAGAAGCCATATGTTATAATTCATAAACTTGTAGTTTATTTTTTCTACTATCTATACATTTTTACACATAGAATAAACTTATCATTTAAAAACAATCCTCTAAAGTAAAAGTAAATACAGAAGTAAATTCCTATTACATCAAAATAACATTGAATAAGTCTACGATAAATTTAAAAATAATTAGATGTTGGACCATGCTAGTGGTATTGATAGGGTAGGAGTACATAGGTGTAAACCATCACCATAGTAGTAGTACATTTGTGTGACCTCCCCCACCAAAAAATATGCTCCCTTTTCATTACAAAAACCAAATGAAGTTCATTTTAAATTAGGTTCCTAATACTTTTACACCAACCTGAATAAATCGACACTCTATATATGTTGGGTTCATACGCGACGTATAGGATCGAATATATTAAAAACAAAGAAAATTCAGATGGTCTGTTTGAGAGTTATACGCTCCATATAGCACTATACGACACATATATGAGTATATGACGCGTATAACAGATTTCGACATTAACTACAAGGAAAATTTGGGGGCTGTTAGAGGAGTTATACGCTCCGTATAGGGCTATACGACCCCCCTCCCCTATACGATGCATATGAGACTATACAACCCGTATAGAAATTTAAAGTGTTAATTTATAATATTAGGATGTCTCAATATACACGCACTTAAATTATATATCTAACTTCTTTTACACTCTCTACAACAAATAATAATAAATGGCGATACCTTCTTTTTTAAATTTTCATTTATTACCCTTACTTCTTATGTTGAGGTTCAAGGACATAACAAATACAACATTAAAAGATAAAAAAAAAAGTACAAAACGTGACGTCGTCTAATCTGTATTATTTGTATCAAATGTTATATATTTGTTGTGGTTTATTACGTACATAAAATTTGTTGCAACTATTTTATTATAGTTTTAGTTATGATTTTGTTAACTTAACTTCGTAAGTATGTTTATTATATAGTATAAGATTCTTAAGTATATAATATGTTTATTAAGTTATTATATATGGTATGTTTATTATACTTATATAAATAGTTCATTAATAGTCTGTGATATATTGTGGCTAATTTTATTATTATATATTTAAAAAAGCCTAAGTTTTAAGTTTACTCAGATTAAATAAACTAAAGTTTTTTAATGAGAAGAATATTTTCTTCTAACAAAAAACTTTTAAACTTAAAACTAAAGCATTTCTTCTTTCATGAGCTAGGATTTCATGGTTAAACTTTTTAAATAATTTAAAAAATCATCTCTGCAAAGAAAAGGTAGAGCAAATTGAATACTACGAGGTTATGATAAGATAAAAATAGCTTAAGCACAAATGAAAATATAAAACCATCCGTAGACCGTAGTGGTGAGATGATTACGATAGAATAGTGTTGTTATGTAGACAACTATGTCAGCAGTGAGTATGTGATAGTGATAAAGTTTTTATTAAAGTTAATAATATACATTATTATTATCATTAAAAATAAAAACATATAAAAAGAACTCACGCCCAGGAAGGTCTTCACCTTCTCCCCCCGAACAAAAGAAAAAGTTATCATACTCCATAAAGAAACATATATAACTTGTTTTGTCAATAAGTTTTATAAGACCACAAATAAACTTTCAAGAAATATGTTTATTTAATTGTGTTAGTTGACAATTTATATGGCTAAAAATGAATGTGGCCTTTATTTATATTCTATCAATTTATAAAAAATAAAGCCATATGTCCAACTATACGAAATTAGGCAACCCAAAACAAAACAAGAGAAAAGATAAAAGTTTATAGCAAATTACACGTACCGTAAATATTGAGGTAGGTTGTGAAATTAGGAAAAGAATAGGGGGTGATAGTGACATTCACCAAATTCTTGAAGAGCTTTGATGGCTGACTAAAAGCTAAAATAAGAAGTTATAAAAGACCAAATCAAACCCGTCATATCAAAAATCCCATCAAAACTCTCAAAAGCTATATTTTATATTATTTTTAATTTTATATCAATTTAGAACTTTATATGCTATAATAAAAATGATGTTCTTTTTTATGTGTCAAACTTCATGTCATATAGCCATAAAATAAGATACTTTTTTTTCTATAACGTATATTTTGGGTATAATAAGCTATTTAATTACTAATAATAAACTTATTAGGATGTTAGCGAGTGAACACTTTTGATTTCTTTTTATTTTTCATTTTATTATTTTTGTTTTATTGGAAAGTTAAAACAATAGGTGTTGTTATATATACCTTTCATCTTAAATAATAATTATTTTCATCTTTTTCATTCCCTTTTTATGTTTTTTTCTTTGTCATGAACTCCTTACCTCAATATGTCAAATCATCAATCAATTCCTTTTTTTCCCGGCTTTATTATGTTTTTAACGAATTCATTGTCAAACACTCTGATCATTGTCCGGTTATTCTTAAAACGTGGGTTGTTGATTACGGTCCAATCCCGTTTCGATGTTTTAATTATTGGTTAGAATGTCCCAAGTTTAAAAAGGTTGTGTCATTGGCATATAATAATGCATCTGTTTATGGTCCCCCGGATAGAAGACTGATGAAGAAACTTAAGGTAGTTAAGCTTGCGATTAAAGAGTGGTGAAAATCACTAAGGGTTCTTGAACTTGCCAATGTGGAAGATTTGGAACTAAAAGTTAAAGAGCTAGAATTACAAACAGAGTCCAGATTATTAAATGAGGAGGAGTTGAGAAATAGACTGAACTGGATGCACGAAATAAAATGTGTTGAAGTAGCAAAGGCTAAAGACCTTCAACAAAAAGCTAGAATTAAGTGGCTCGCAGACGGGGATGAAAATTCTAGTTTTTTTTCACATGTCAATTAAGTGCAACATTAAGAGTTCTAGAATTAACGGGTTGGTGGTTAATGGGGTCTGGACCACCTCCCCTGATGAGATAAAAAAAGAAGTTTTTCAGCACTTTGCTACGAGATTCACTGAAACTATGCCAGATCGGCAGAGGTTCATTAATAACAAGTTTAAACAACTCCCAGTGGACGTTGCTCAGTCCTTGATAACCCCTTTTTCTAAGGAAGAAATCAAAGACGCTATTTGGGAGTGTGGTGGTAACAAAGCGCCAGGACCCGACGGTTTTAATTTCAAATTTATCAAAATGTTCTGGTCGAATATGGAAAAAGATTTTGGCGCGGTGATGGAGTATTTCTTTTATGGGGCACCGGTTAGCCCCGGGTGTAACTCTGCATTTATTTCCCTAATCCCCAAAGTTTTTGACCCGTTGTTTATCTCTGACTATCAACCGATTAGTTTAGTCGGATGTTTGAATAAAGTAATTTCTAAGGTTCTGGAAAATAGGCTGAAAAGGATAATTCATTTGGTTATCAGTGAGGAACAAACGGCGTTTGTTGCGGGTAGAAGCATTCTTCATGGCCCCATAATAGTGAACGAAATTATTTCTTGGTTGAAAGCTTCAAAAAGGAAAGCCATGCTATTTAAAATTGACTTCGAAAAAGCTTACGACACGGTAAATTGGAGATTTTTAGACTTTATTCTGGAACAAATGGGATTTCCTCCATTGTGGAGGAAATGGGTAAGTAATTGCCTCCATTCTAGTCGTTAATCCATTTTGGTGAATGGTTCTCCCACTATAGAATTCCAAGCATCTAGAGGTATGCGTCAAGGCGATCCATTATCTCCATTTTTATTCATCATTGTCATGGAAGCATTACATATTGCTTTGAGTTCAGCTACTGATTCTGGTATTTTTCATGGAGTTTCTATGCCAAATAATGGTCCGATCATATCAAACTTATTAT
>BJCM01070121.1:0-10468 GCA_018326385.1 Flaveria bidentis
ATATAACAAAATATTGAAGTATCGTTACAAAGCAACCAACCATCTAAACTATAAAGTTAATTGATCATGCTTATGCACATGAACATAATATTAACTATCAACTTTCAACCTAATCATGATTTTAATATCTCCAAATTGATAATATTAATTATATACGTGATTATAAGTATTTTTATATTGAATAACTTAAATAAAGAGTAATATATAGTTGTTTATATTCTTGTATGATTAACTGCTATACAATGATTATAAAGACTCTTATTATTTATTAATAACTCAATTTAGAAATAAAGACATGCATTACACATGTGTTTATAATAACAAGCGTAATCAAATATATAAATCCACGTGCTAATCCTTAGTTAATTAATTATTATGGGCCATTAACATAACAAACTACATTCCAATACGCATGAATAGGGTTAAACACTCAATTTTCATTAGAGGTTGAAAAGTCACGAGAACACACAATTTGACCCTGATATAGAGAATGAGATAAGGCATGATCTAGCAACATTGATCCATATATTGTCCTTATATGTGAATAGGGAAAAGAATGTTTCGATCTTTCGTCTTTTCACATGTGTAATCGATCATCCGAACTACAGTTGCATCACTATATCATGTTTTAAACAACCTATTGTTATAATTATAAAATTGGCTTATGATGCTTGTTTTGTTATTAATTTGATCAAATAAAACACCGTAATGGTAGTTGTATTATTGTAATTAATTGAATTGGTGTGATGTTATTTTTCATGTGAGTTGCAACTTGCAAATACTGTATTGCTATTTCATTATAGTACTTGTTGGTAGGACATTTATGTCATTCTATTCATCTTACATTTTTTTTTTTGTTAAAATAAATTGAGTTTTTGTTTTTATTTGTAAGTATTGTAGTCAAAAGAAGTTAAAGGCTGTGAGGATAAGTCAATTAACCATGATAATGAAAGAGGTTAAAAATGAAAGAAGACAAGGTAAAAATCCTTTAGGATCGACCATATTGAGGTTCACATTGCCTCATGAAGGTCAAACTATATAGAAAAAAAGACTACGATATTGCACTTATTCTTGTATCCTTTATTTATGATAATTTATCATCAACATAATTTTGTAAATGTTGCTTACTATAAGGAACTAAAGAGGATGCATATATTACTACATTTTTATTATTATAAAACTTCACTATTAATTTTAAAAACTTTTGTAGTCAGGATTTGACTTGTACTTATTATGAGATAGCTTACCAAAGAAATCAAGAGATAGGTGTATTATCACCACATAAACAAAGGACGCATAATCAGTGGCGAAGCTTAACAGGGGTCGGGGGGCCGCCGCCCCCGCTATTTTTTCGTTCGTAATGTTAAATTTTAGTCCGATAGTGTAAATTTTTACATAAATATCAAGTTCGTCCCCTTTAAAAAAATAATTTCGCCCCCACCCCCATACAAAATTGGTTAAGCTCCGCCACTGCGCATAGTGTTAGTGAATTCACCTTAAGTTCATTCGTTGGCTTTCCGTAAAGACACTTATTTTTTTGTTGTAATGGTAGAAATCATTCATGTACAAGTTTCTCATCTGTAATGTAGTGATTATCTCTTTCATTTCTCGCTAAGATAGATGGTGATCGTCGTCACACACTGCAAGAAACAGGGCCTAAGGCGAAGACAATTTTTTTCGTAGTAGGGTCTGTTTATCATCGCCATAGGGACCTAATCGTCACAGACTTATTGCTATAGCTCATTTTTTTGTTATCGCCAAAACCTTGGTCGCCACCAACGACTATCCCGATCACATGTCCTCGCCACATAGTTGTTGGCGAAATTTTCTCGTATTATATTTTAATTATAAAATTATTTTCTAGGTTATGACGAAGACATGTTGTCACCATAGATCCTACAGGTTTGATTATTTTAATTAAAATTAAATTCAGTTCTAAAAAAATAATATGGAAACCCTATGGTGATATACAATTTTTTAAAAATTTTCTACCTTTATTTAAATAAATCAGAAATCAAATCAAATAAGGTAATTGTGACGACTATTTATCATTTTTGGCGATGATAGTTTTTTGTCGGGACAATTAGGCCTAAGGCGACAACGGGTCTAGAATAGTAAAAAAAACAATGGTGACCCTATGACAATGATATATCCTTGCTTTATGCTTATCTATGGTGACAAAACGGTGTGGTCACTTTAGGGTTAGTTTCTTGTAGTGAAGTTTTTTTCTTTGGTTACATTATGGAAGGGATAACCATTAACCTTTCACTTTTTAAGAAAATGATATCTTTTACAAAGTTTATCAAGAGTAGATAAGATATGAAAGTGGTGTTCTCTATTCGTCTAATTACTCATGTAAGTAGTAATTACATGTAGTTCGTGGGAATTCGATGATAGCCCATGTAAGTATTAATTAATCAAAAATGTTAACGAGTTTGTTTTCACTAAATTCGTCTCACTGATCCAATATAAACCACCATTGTTACGTCTCACTAATAAGTTAACGGTAAGTTTTTCTTATCACACTCAAAAAAGCCTCGTCGTTATCACCAGACTTCCCCCTAAATGCATCTCGTGATTTTAGTAAATGATGACCTCTAATACAATTACAAGTGCTTCAAAAGAATGTGTACATTATTTCTCACCAACTCTTTCTTCTCTTGCTTTCTCAATAGTCTTTAGCTTTTCATATGAAGATTTTAAGAACAAATGATTACTCAAGAGTGCAGTAAGAGCTTTGTATTTCTTATTGTGTTATCTGCAATAGGTAAGTTCAAGTGTTGGAAGAATGTTGCGCCAATATATGTGTAAGAGGACAAAGGTTTCAAGGACGATCACGATCAAGTTGTGCATCGACCATGTACCATCTTGAGCACTTTTCCTTCACAAGGTTTTAGTCGTTACATAATTGGTTTTTCGACTTTTAACTTGTAAAAAGAGGGTTGAAGTGTTGAGCAAAACGCACTTGCAATGGTACCTTTTGATCAAACCAAATGGATTAGAGTCTTAACTTAAAATGCAATAGAACTTTGCTCAACTAAGTCATTTTTTTGAACTACTAAGTCATTTTTTTCTCTTGCTATTTTAGCTGTAGAAACATCTTTACACTTCATTTGAATCAATGTTGACAACATACGATGGTGTATGTTGGATCATGACAAGGTAGACGAATTTTATTTTCATAAATTTAATTCACACATTTTTGATCGATCGATCTGCTATCAACTTGTCTATAACAATAGGAATCTATAAGTTTTGTTCAGCTTTAGATGTGGTCGATCAACAATTATACTATGCATCGACCTTGTGGCTTATGTTCTTGAATCCTTCTGCTTTAATTCAATAGCAAATCATATTTGAGTTACTTAAACTTCTCACAGTTGAGCCGCAGTCAAAACGTGCATCAATTGTGTATCTGTACAAGTAATCAAACAAACTGTACCTTGATATAGATGTTTCGATCCCAAACTCAAACTTTAACCTTTTCAAGGTTTCTATTCGAAACTATGGCCGATTATAAGCTTATTGCAAATCTTAGTAGCCTCATATATCATCCAAATCCAAATAGTAATGTATAAAAAAGATTGGATTTTCTCAAAATCAAACTTGTTTGTTCCATTTGTACAAGTAAGAATAAGTTAAAACAAATACAAAGAAACAAAATAAAAGAATGGGAATCAATAATACGGGTTTTTCTTGTACGTTTGTATCCATTTAATATTATCAAAATGAAGAAAATGTTTGCTTGGTCTTAAACTGTGAGCGGAAAGAATCTTAATCTATTTCTCCGATTGTCAAATATTCCAAACTTTTTAGCTAACACATAAAATGTATTTATCTATACTAATGTATAATACATCTCTATTTTGCCAAAAATACAAGTTTTAAAGCAACATGTACAAATGAGTGCATCACTTTTAAGAAGAATAGAATAAGGATTTGATTAAAATTTTAAAACACTTTAAGGGTAATATGGTAAATTTGTCCATTACATTTTATAAAACTTGATATTTTTACCCTTTTCTCCTTTCATGTGTTTAATAAATATTATTAATATATTATTTAATAATATGATATTATTTAACTCACTTCATTAATTTTTTTATTATTTATGATACTATAAATTGACATTTAAATTTATATTTACTAATTATATTTTTATAACTAAATAATATTTTAATTAAGTATATTATTTTATTTAAATATTTAAGTATATAACTTATATAAATCTTCATATTTATAATAACTATAATACTAATATTTTTCTAGGGACATATTATAAGTTTAATAATTTTAATATTTATCTATATTTTTTACAATAAAAGTGAGAGGATGATAAAATGATAATTTTACATATGGATTAAGACACCATATGAAAAGTAATGCTTAAATTTCAAAAAAATAATCAATTTATTTCATTTATTCCCTTACAATAAAGTATAATATATGATTGCTTATAATACAAATGCTAAAACATATACACATGGTCAAACAAAATCGTCATTTACTTTCAATGTCGTTTATATATTGTGATTGAGCACTAATCCCTCTTCCCTTTTTCTTTATCAATTGTTAACAGCTTAATAACAATCAAGATGATAATTTGTGGTGATAATTTCTCCATTAACTTTATTCGGTTTATGTAAATCACCACCAAAAACTAACTCCGATGATCATAAAACTTTAACCTACATTCATAAAATAAGCCTTCCTAAAATCTAGGTTATAAGTGATTTCCGACCATAAATACCACCCATATTTTCACTATTCTTATTGGGATAATATAATTGTCTTAAAGACTTTTGTAATATACGTAATTATTTTCTTTTATTCAATTTCAATAATTATGTTTTGATTTTTTAATTTACGTCATAACGCACCGAGCCGATACCAACTAAAATCGAATTCACAAAAAATCATGCAACAACCGTACCGCCGCAACGCGTGGACATTTCCAACTAGTAATAATATTATAGAGTACATTATACAAAAATGACCTTTATTTTTATAATTAATTTTATTTTTTGACTTTTTTATAATAGTTACTTGAACAATTTATGTATATGGTTTGTTTTGTCTTTAATTATTTAGTCTAATGATCGTTAACACTTGTTTATACATTTTGAATTTTTTTATTAATATTTCACTCACAATTACTGAAAATAAATATGTAAGTTAATAATAGGATTGAAAAATATGTTCATAAATTTGGATATTCACTTTAGGTTTCTTAAAAAGTTTAAAGATGGGAAATGGAATATAGGACTGAAAAAAAGAATTATAAAATATGCCTTTTACTTTAAGAATAGTTAGAGATGTAGAGATGTAAAATTTATTGTGAATTGTCTTATGTGGTTATTTTAATCCACATGTGTTATTACTTCTCAAATCAACACCTCATATTTTAATTTTTCACTTGATAGGAATTAGCAAGTGTTACATCCTAGAACGGTTTTCGAAAACAAAATAGATAAGGCAAACATCAAACCAAAAGAACAATAAAACAAAATTAATGTTAAAAAATTGCTTGTTTGATTTGCGGAGACGTTTTTATTTTCTACCAAGAAATGTAAAAAAGCCAGAGAGAATAAGAAAAATCGGCTGATGTTATTATCATGAGATCGATACCATTTGATACTGATAGCATATATGTCACTGTATATTTTGGTATCGAAAAGTACTGTTGCCGAATTTGTTGAAAACTGAATATTGAATAAAGTATCGAATCTATCGACTCGATACCGGTTTTTTAATACTTTACAGATTTGTTACTACTTTGATTTTTTTTCTTTCTTTGCTTAGCTAAATTATAACTTGTTACGTGAATCTTAAATATCAATTTGAGTAAAAAATGTCTCAAACTTATATATCAAATATATGTTGCTGGCTCCGTGAGAATTCAGTATCTGCACTCAATGTTTATGCACGCAAATTAAAGCACAACTATATTGTATAATTGTGTTGCTTTTACTATTGATAACTTTATTTTTATGCTATATTTATAGGTGTGTTGTTCTAATGGTATAACAACGATGTTGTAATAGCAAAATTAGCGGTTTTAATAAATCAACACACTTATAATGTTAAACGATACGATTTTACGCAGTAAAACATCATAGTTAATTTCACTTAGTACATAATATTTTTAAAAAAATCATTTTTGTAATTATATGCAGTAATATCATACTTATATATAAAATATCAATTTTATAGTTTATATTATATATATACTAATTATCAATTTTTGTATACATAAGGTTGTATCATATGTTTTATTGGTTGTATTTGTTTTTTTAATCTTTAACTTTTTTATTTTACCTCAAAACTTTTACATATTTTATAATTTAGCCCCAAAATTTTATTACTATCAAATTGGTGCCCTATAGTTTTTATATTTTATAATTTTTCAAGTTTACATTTCAGTCTAAATTTTACGAGTTAACACGTTGTAGTGTGCACGTGTGGTTCAACGTTTTTGCGTTTATTTTTCACCCGTTTAACGGCCCCATCGCAACGGGCTGGTCCTAGATCAACTTGCTTATTGTTTTATATGTTTTATGTTTTGCATGCGCGATTCAACATTTTTACGTTTATTTTTCGTTCGGTTTTATTTTTTTATTTTTTATTTACTTTTAATATGATTTTTTTTGTGTTGGTGGTTATTGACGTTATGTGTCAGATGTTACGTACATGGTATGGTTTTACATCCTCGTTGTAACACGGGGGACTAAATTCTAGTTTTTAATAAAAACTAAAGTATATAAAAATAAAAAATTAACAAGAATTCAAATTACATAAAACATTACAATACCAAGTTACCAGTATACAAGAATAATCAAAGATGAAGAAGATTCATCTAAACGAGCAATTGTCACCTCGTATATTTTCACGGTCAATTGGATGTAGTAAAATAAGATAAAGCTGAATTACAAGTCAACGTTTATCAAACTAATCACAAATTCACAAGCGAGCTTTTTAATTATATCAACTAATTACGAGCAAATTACAAGTATTTTCATACGACCTATTATACGAATTAATTACATGACACAAGTTTAATCATTTATGCATCTCTTTAGAGTTTAATATGATTCTTCCATCAATAATACATTGTTTGACCTTTTCCATATATACTTTATACCTACGGCAATGAATAAATTCCCTTTATTTAATATCTTAAGCTTTCAAATTCAACAAATCCATCTATAAAAAAGCGATCTTCCACCAAACATCATACAAAACACAAATACACAATAAACACAATCATCACCCCCTTCAATTCATCTTCAATTCTTCAACAAATGGATAAAACAAAAAGCCAAAAACCCTCAATTGCAATTAGGGTTCTAAAGGCACCAGTAAGAGTTGTCTTCAAGATCAGAGACTTGTACATCTCCAGCATGCACTCGTGTGCCGCGGGTATGGGCGGTCCCACGGGCCCGTACACCTCGGGTCTGCCCAAAAGCTACAGCACCACATCGTCAAGAACCGATGAAGATTTCGCTGAGTTGATGAGGATTGCTTCCACCAGAAGTTTGGGTAACAAGTTGGATCATGATCAGTTTATTCGGGGGCAACAGACCGCGGTGGTGCCACGTAGTCAAAGCGTGGCGATCGGGAGAATTGATGAGGATAAGACTTGTGATTTTGGTGATGATTTTAGGTTGAATTCTGAGATGTTTCCCAGGAGTAGAAGTCATGCAGTTTCAAGAATATATGCATGAGAATATGTAGGGTTTCTCCTTTTCTGATTGATACTTTTTAATCTGAATTTTATGAATGATTGTTGTGTTTTTAACTTCATTGTATATACTGGAAATTATTCATTTTAACCGGTTATGTCTTTTTGATTCGACGTTACTTGAAATAGAATCAAGCACAAAAATGTTTCACTTCGAAACAATATGATGTTTGAATCGAAAACCTGGTGCCTAACCGATCCAGTTATACATCTATTTCTAAATGGATATCAACTTTTTAAACTTTTAAAATACTTGTTACTAATTTATTTAAGACTTTTATTTTGCATAATTGTCAAAAGACAAAGTATTTTCATATTTTGTTATTAAATTTGTGTGTTCTAATTCTGGACCGACCGATATAACCATTGATCCAGTAAAACAACCAACCAATTATTCATTATTTGTTGAAGAAATTAAGAAAACAAGTATTTTGATGAATGTACGTTGGCAAGCTATTATGTTCTTTTGAAATGTTTTTTTCATACTTAATTTGACCAAGAATTTAAAAGTTGATAGTTAGTTGCACATAAAGGAGCCACCTTTTTTTTCAATAGTATTGAATATTTCATACGTTTTATTAATCTTTATAATTTCATAATTGGGGTGTGATTAGACTTGGTCTTATCTGTTTACAGTTTTAGGCATACAAACTTTGTTTAAAATGTTGATGTAACATGAATTATTAAAATATGAGGTGAGAAAATTGTGGGCAAGTAGGACTAATAAGAAAACAAAGGTTCCGTTTGGATTTTATTAATCTATTTTTGCTTTATATGTACGTAGATATTTAACCTGTCTAATACATGATTTTACTTTTCGTGATAGAGACTTTCTTTTTATATATTTATAAAATATTATATAATTTTTAACATATATTTATTTTAAAATATATAATACTTTACTTAAACAGTTGTAAAAACATTTAATATTAGAAGAGAGAAATTTTTTTAATTAGAGAATTTTTTTTAATTAATATGATAAAGAGACAAGAAAAAAATATTAAAAAGTATGGGAAATTGACACGTATCTCTTAATATTTTTATTTATTAATATAAAAATAATATTATATTATTAGTTAACCAAGACGTGTTCGATTTTATTTGTTTTTATCTCCAATAATATGAGATGATAAAATACCTATATAGGTTTATAAACGACAGAAGTATTTTGAAATAAGTTAAAATCCAAATCTTTCCAAATAATTGGTGGATTATTTAATCATTTGTCTCATTCTGTACGGAAAAAGAACTATGTATGGATGGTTTATCAAGTAGTGTTCTATATGATACAATACATTAGTGGTCTCAGTAAATTAAATGCTATCGTGAATTGCTGATACATATACGATTTTTTTAAATTTATTAGAGTGATATTAAAATCCATAAAATTTATTAGTGTTCATATACCTTTTATTCTAAGTTAAAACTAGAAAAAAATAGGTTAGTAGATTTTAATAATACAAACTTTCATTTATTGACCGGGATTAATCTCAAATCAGAAAATATTTACATACACTCCTAACTTTAAATGTATTTTCCTCAAATGATTCATTACTAATTAAGAGTTAACCATCATTGCTTTTTTTTATGAAATGAGGCCAACCTTAAGCCATTTTTCAATTCCAGCACCACCTAGTCTTAATTAGATCCGTTTTTCATTGTCTAATCTCCATCATCACTTGAAATCTACCTCTAACAAGTTCGGTGGTCCAAATCAAGATGTGAAGATTGACGGGTTTTTGGGTGTTGAAGTTTCAAATTGACGGACCTGATAATAGATTTCAACATTTTTGTAGTGTTTGCATCACAAAATCAGTCCACGTCATAAAAAACTAACAGGGTTAACTCTCAGTTAGTAAAAGATTGTTGAAAGAAAATATACTTGAAGTTGGAAGTATCTGTAAAGATTTACAACTTTGGGATTAATCCCGGCCAATAAAAAAACTTAGGATTATTAAAATCCAATAACCTAAAAAAATTACCAAATAGCAACCAAATTATATATATCTTTCATTTTGGTTATTTAAAAAATTACAAAGTGAAAAATGGCTTGGTGAGTAGCAACTAGTTTGTTGCTCTATAAGTGACGTCAGTTGTAAATAATCAAGAAGTTTAGTAGGCGAAAATATTAATATCCATTCATGGTCAAAATGGTGGGTTTATTAGAATTTTTTTAAATGGGTATTTTTGAAAGGATGTGATGGTTTGTGGGTTGTTTTTGTAGTTGGTTTGAAAAATAGGTGTTCTGTAGGTGGAATTTCCGTAATTAGAATAAATCCGTAAATTGTGTTTACGGAATCCCTTGTAAACTCCTCTTTGTTTGCTACCACCGTCTAACTAACGTTGAATGATAAATCCGTAAATCATGTTTACGGAACCTTTCTTAAATTTTAATGTAATGAAATTAATTTTAATGTAATAAAAGAATTCCGTAATTCAGGTTTACGGATCCTCAATGTTTAAAAATATATATTTTAAGCGATAACAAATATGATATAAAATTTTAATTTTTAAAAAGTATACGGAAACTCAATGTTTTAAAATATATATTTTAATGTGATAATAAAATATGATATTATGTTTTAATTTTTAAAAAGTATATATGAATTTGTAAATCATGTTTACGGAAACTAAATTTTCAAGAAAATATATTTTAATGTAATAATAAAATATTATATATATTATTAATTTTAATGTAATAATAAAATATGAAATGTAATAAATGTA
>BJCM01070122.1:0-13722 GCA_018326385.1 Flaveria bidentis
ATAAACACGTTTCCACGTTACGCGATAAACTTTCTTAATTAATATATAAAACATGTAAACACATAAACATAACAACATAATCACATTATCAATTAGATTATCACCCATTTAACATGATTAATTATTATTACGTCACCAACGTTAAACGACAACTAGTGTGTGCTCACGACACGTGTATGCAAAACTTAGCGGAACTAACGAAGTTGGATAACGGAAAATTACCGGATATCACAAGAGACCAGACATTCCTTATGAACCAGGAATCTCTCTTGTCCATGACCTATGTGGGATATATGTAGGGTGTCACATAAATATACTTTCCTTTCATTCAACACCTTTCTTTACGTTCATACATGATCACACAACGAGGAACTCGTAGTGTCCATAACGTGTCCTTGGAGACTTCTATTGCATCACCGCCTCTACCTTCACTAGGTCCACCATAATCCCCTTGGGATTCACTACATTACCCAAGAACTGAACTTCACATCCTGAATGCGCATTTGGAGAACTTAGCATATAACTTCTCCTTCCTCAACGTCTCCAACACTTCCCGAATGTGACCGACATGCTCCTCCTCACTCCTTGAATAAATCAGGATATCATCAATAAACACAATCACTGATTTATCCAATGTCGGCTGACACACTCGATTCATCAAGTCCATAAAAGTAGCTGGTGCATTGGTTAAACCAAAAGACATAACAAGGAACTCGTAGTGTCCATAACGCGTGCAAAAAGATGTTTAAGGAATGTCTTGCTCCTGCACCTTCAACTGATGGTAAGCAGAACGAAGATCTATCGTTGAGAACCAACTGGCACCTTGGAGATGATCAAACAGATCATCAATTCTTGGTAACGGGTACCGATTCTTCACCGTCAACTTGTTCAGATCGCGGTAGTCTATGCACATCCTCATACTACCGCCTTTCTTCTTCACAAATAAGACCAGAGCACCCCAAGGAGAGATACTCGGTCTAATGAACCCTTTATCAAGCAACTCATACAATTGCTCCATGAGTTTCTTCATCTCGGTAGGAGCCAACTGATACAGTGCTTTGGCAACAGGTTGGGCACCCGGTATCAAATCAATCTGGAACTCGATCTCGCGGTTAAGTGGCACACCAGGTAAATCTTCCAGGAACACGTCCGGGTAGTCACACACAACTGGTACATCGGACAGTTGTGGTGTTGGCATATCCACATCCTTAACGTAAGCCAAGTAGGCACTACATCCACGCCTCATGCACTTTCTCGCCACAACCACCGAAATCACTTTCGGAATCGTAGTGACTCGATCACCATAAACCGTCACTGAACTCCTTTTAGGCACTGTCAACTGAATCATCTTTTTGCAGCACACAATGTTCGCCTCGTAGTTCGCCAAACAATCCATTCCTAGGACTACATCAAAGCCGCCTAAGGTCATCACGAATGGTCTAATAGGAAACCTATGACCTTCTAATTCCATGTTGCAACCTTCTATCATCTCAGAAATCTTGGTAGACTTACCTGTGGCATTTTTTTACATCAAAGGGCTTATCTATACTCCTACTACTAATAGGAAACTTAGCACAAAAAGCAACATAAATAAAACTTTTACTAGCACTAGAATCGAATAACACAGAAGCTAAGGTTTGGTTTGGTAGAAATATACCTGACACAACATCAGGGTCTGTCCTGGCTTCCTCCTGCATCATCGTGAAGGCTCTTGCGCTCGCCCTCTGCCCTTCACCTCCAGCCTTTTTCGCTGCCCCAGAACTCTCAACCCTCAGCTTCTTACAATCTTTGCTCATATGGCCCTCCCCGCCATAGTTAAAACACCTCACTATCTTGCACTCCGTCGCCATGTGACTAGGCTTCCCACACTTGAAACACACGTTCAGTCCCCACCTACACTTCCATACTTGCCACACCTCTTCATCCTCGCACCGGATGTGACCACACGTCGGTCATCCACCCGTGCACCTTTGTTGCTTGGAGCGGCCCGACCATGTCCAAACCGCTTCCCATTCTAATTTGGATGACCACCTTTCTTGCTCACCTCAGCCACCACCAACTCACACTCATCATACAGCCTCCCTTCCAAATCGACCGCCGACCTAAACGTACTTGGTCGGGCGGCAATCAGGTGCCTGCGAATGTTTGTCAGCAAGCCTTGAATATATCCCTTGATCTTTCATGACAGAGGCATCACCTGATCCGACACTAGCTGTGCCATCTCACTAAACTTGATGGTGTATTGTTGATGGGTCATTGTTCCCGCCTACCTCATTCTCCCTCTCAACCTTGTCCATTTCTCGGTTAGGACAAAACTCCTCAATCACCAGCTTCCTCAACTCCGCCCACCTCATTCTCCCGATAGACCTGCTACCCTCGGCTTGGACAATATTGTCCCACCAGCACAAAGTCGAGTCCACAAATGAGTGGGTGGCGAACTTCACATTCTAATCTTCCCGGCACTCGCTGATGTCAAGAACAACTTCCATCTCTCTCACCCACCAGTGAGCCGCAACAGTAGTGCCATTACTATCAAAAGTAGGGGGCTTGCACCTTTGAAATGCCTCATAGTTACAGCCTCATGCTGCCTCAGGCACAGGCTCTTCCTTTTCCTCTTCATTAGTAAAAACAACCGTCTTAGTCTCGGGCTGTCCCCCTTCGCCCGTAGTCCTACTTCTTTCCTTCCTTTCTCCTTCCCTCACAGCCTTGATCACTTAGGTCACCACAGATGGTCAGATCGTCTGCATGACCTGGTACACCTCTTCCACAACAACCTCCTTCATTGAGGCTCTCAAGTTAGCACTCTCATCACCACCCTCCGAATGAGGGGTCTCGGGTTCTTCATGAACCACCTCTTCAGCTCGAGGTCTTCCTCTTGTGGCCTGTGGTCCAGCACCACGTCCACCATGACCTCCACCACGTGAAGCCTTTGACGATCTACCACTAGCCATTCTCTAAACACACTATAAGATTCAAACACTAACACAATCATTCAAGGTGATAGCTCAGTTTATGTCAATTATATTAAGTCCCTAATTACAGTGACCAGTTGTGATTAGGCACTTACTTTACTCTTCATACCCCAAACATTTTCTATTCTGACTACATCAGTATCAAATAACATGCACACATAATGCCGGTTAATCATTAAGAAAATACCTGATGGCACGTTGCTACTCGGACTGACATCTCTTTCCTTTTGTCCTATTTTCAGTTACAGTTTAGGTTTCTTTTGAAAATTTACCTATTTCACTTAAACTTTGGCTCTGATACCAACTTGTAACGTCTCGATCCCGGGACGCTCACAGTTAGACAATCATCGCATATAAAACATGAAATATACATTTACATCTATGAAAAACATCGCAACGGAATAATTTAAAACCATTTCATATATTAATGACTGTTTTTGTAAAATAATACATCATTGTTAACAGTTACAAAATATTATCGTTTGTATTACATCACAAAAACGTCATAGTTATACAAATGGATGTCATCCCAAAAATGCCGAGTAGCTGCCTCGTGCCATCCTCAGCAACAATTACCTACCAACTAGAAATACATAAAAGTCAGTGTTGCTAAGTAAGTTCTAGTTTTAAAATAAATATATTTTCCTTTCGTTCAAAACCTTTCTTTCCTTTCGTTCAAAACCTTTCTTTCCTTTCGTTCAAAACCTTTCTTTCCTTTCGTTCAAAACCTTTCTTTCCTTTTGTTTAAAACCTATCTTTACGCATGCGTGCGTGCGCAGGCATGCGGGCGCGCACGCATGTGTATGTTAGTTATAGATTTAATAGGTTTATTTCGTAAGGAAATTCGTTCAAAACCTATCTTTACGCATGCGTACGTGCGTGCGTGCGCAGGCATGCGGGCGCGCACGCATGTGTGTGTTAGTTATAGATTTAATAGGTTTATTTCGTAAGGAAATTTTGAAGACTGAACATGTATATAGCATCAGAGACTAATTTTAGTCACTAAATGAATATATTGAGAGAATTGATTTAAGGAATTAATGTTTAGACCCTATATCATCATATTGAATGCTGATAAAAACTGTTATAAGATATTGATTATTAGTCACTAACAAACTCACTAGTGACTGAAAAATAAGTTATAAGATACTCTTATTTTGTCTTTAGAAAACATATTCAAGACTAACTACAATGACATCTAAAGTTATTTTTTAGTCATTAACATAAAAAACACATTAAAAATTGTATTTGAAGTTCAAATGTGTGGATGAATCCTACAATTTATGGTAAGGCTCTGCAAATCTTTTCTAAATGATGCAACAACACCAAAATACTCTACTTTTGATAGACTGCAAGCATAATATCTTTCGATCGACGATTAATTTCTAAAGACAATAACTTTTGATCTACTGTCAATGTATCGGTTTGATGAGTAGTGGAACAACTTTAAGGATACATTAAACAAGGATACTCTACTATCTCTATAACAACAAATGATTTGTTTTTCTTTTTTGTTATCCAATGAGAGGACATGATCGTGGTATGCCTCCATTGTGAAGATCCATGGCTCTATCTTAAATCCTAAAATAAACTTTTAAGATAGTCTTTCTAGTGGTTAATCTAGTTGTTTACCTATGAGCAGCTCACTTTTGTTCTTAGTATAAATTCTTTTAAATTTAGTTGTTGACAAGCACTTGCTTGTGTGTATTATTCTCTGTATTGTAAGTTGTAATATTTGAGTGATTACACAAAGAACTTGATAGATTCTCTGTTGTTCATTTACCATTTTATTAGATATTGTGTGAGTGTGATACTAATGATTAACATAGATTTCGTATTTATCGATTATTCTATATCGATTAATGTGTTCTAAATGAATATAAAAATCTAATAGTTGATGCATTCATCCATCTTGCAAGCTGAAAGAATGTTTATGTATCTAATACGACTAGATCTAATACGTTGTTTGACTCTTCGGTTATTCAGCTTGAGTTGGTTTTGAGCATGAAATGTATTTACACCATCACCGTATTCAAATAAAGTGATTTTTACGATAGCACCATGAATAACACATAGCAAATCATCATCGAATACATCAACAACTTCCATCATATGAAATGGGTTTAATGTCCAGTTATAAAATCTTTGAAAAAAGAGGATAAATTGAATATAGTTGCTACACTAAAACTAGGCTCAAAAAACCAACCAGCCTGACCTAGTTGATAAATTCAGGATATAAAAACAAAAACAACAATTGGACCTGAGAATACGATTGCATTATAAGGTCGCAGTTGAACGAATTGAGCATGTTTTAATTGACGTAAAAGAAAGTTATTAGTCCGAAAGCGCCGTAAAGAACAAAAAAAGTCCACTAACCACCTAATTTATACCAACTGGCAAAGTCCACTTCCCATAGTAATAACAAAGAATGTGTTAGACTATTAGTACGAGTGAAAACTAAGACAGTTTAAAAATGACAGCCTTCCAAATAAGAACCGACCATTTTATAGATATATGATGAAGTTACAAATGTTGTACCCGTACCACACATGGTTTACCAGGCATACGGGTTTGATGTAGCCCATTTGATATCTTCGTATCCAAGAATCAACAAAATTAACTCCACATTCTTCCCAAAATTGCGGGTCTTCTTTCTCATCTCTGATTACTTGATAACTTCGACAAGCATAAATTTCACTTTTGATATGCACAATAATTCTTTCACAAAATAATTCTCTTTTTTTATTGCTTTTGTATTGAAAGGTATAAGGTCCTACCATCCTCCATGTTTATTTTTATTACCATGTGAAATGGTTACGCATATTTATTGCTTATTATTTTTATTGAACTTAAAAATTACTATTTAAAATTAAACATAAATATTTCAGAATTTAGTCCATTATGTTTGTCAAATATTGTTATATTCTGTTTTGATTCAATGATAGAAAACCAAAAGTTTTTAGTTATCTAAAACGTAAAGAATATATATCTGGGAGATGCTTTAATTTTATCCTATCAATGTTTCAAAAGGTAAGTCATAAATTTCTTTCTTGTAAAGAAAATTATCAATAACTAGCTGTTTCAGTATTTAAGCAACAATTTTGAAAACAAAAAAACTTATTAAACAACTTGAAAAATACTAAATAATTTTGAACCCTTAAATCAGAAATAGCACTATTAAAAGTTCAACAAGCTATTAAAAGTTAATTAATTATAATGAATATACTATTTCCTATGTGCATGAATTCGTGTTTTTGTGATTTGAAATTCTTTTTACCAAAGTAGGTGTTTTCTTTATTATTTTATTTCTAACTAATGTATACTAATACTTTTCTTTCTTCTTTTTTTATTCAATCAAGATATTATTATTTTTCATTTTTCCTCGATCAACTCGTAATGCTTTTTTTAACTGTCATGTTTATTTTTCAATCAAATCACGTTAATACAACCAAAAAACAACTAAGAAAACTTTAAAATTGTATTAAGATAAATAAGAAAATACTAAATAAACATTAAAACTTGACCGTTTCCAATGGATTCTACATTTATTATGATTTCCCCTGGTCACATGTCCATCCTCTAGTATCTTTTCTATGATAAACTAGGTTTATTGTCCATCGTATGTTGTTGCGGTATTGTGCGTAACGTGATAAGATACATTACAATTGACCCGTCTTATTTCCGAATTAATTTTACGTCAATATGTAGGGTAATATACTATTAAAAAAACGTTTAACATTTGACCTAACTTTTTTTAAACAA
This sequence comes from Flaveria bidentis, assembly GCA_018326385.1. Taxonomy (NCBI): domain Eukaryota; kingdom Viridiplantae; phylum Streptophyta; class Magnoliopsida; order Asterales; family Asteraceae; genus Flaveria; species Flaveria bidentis. Next base: position 6,735 of record BJCM01070122.1, read on the forward strand.
AATTAATGTCGAAACATAGACTTACAATCACTCCGACCTTTTTCGAACTAATTTTACGTCCAATCGTTTAAATGAAAAAGTATTTATATTGACACGAGGCGTTTCCAAACAAACCAATGTTGAAACATATGTCAACTCAAAATGTACATAAAAATAAGCACTGAAATGTTTTATATTTGACCCAACTTATTTCTGAACAAAATATACATCAAAACATAGACGTGTGTCGAAACGTAGACAGTCTTTAATTGTATAGAGTTAAGCTTGAAAACATTTTATATTTGAACCGAGTCGTATCTAACTACGTCTAAACGTAAACGGACTTGTATTTATATTGCACAGGGGTAAACTCGCTTAAGGGGATAAAAGTGATATTTTATAAAGTTTTTAGAAAGTACTGGAGGCTGAAAATGTAAAGATTAAAATTAGAAGGGGAAGAAAGTAAGCACGAAAATGTTTTATACTTGACTCAACTAATCTCTGAACAAAATTAAGTCAAAACGTAAACGTATATCGAAACACATGTAGTCTTAAAGCGTATTTAAAGTTAAGCACCTACACATTTGATAACTAATCTAAGTCATTTATGATTACGTCCAAACGTAGACATATACGGACTTGAATTTATATTGTTCAAGGTGAACCCGAAAATTTAGAAACTCAAGTAGTTCAAAATGACATTTTATAAAAATTTTAAAAAATATTACAAGGTTAAATAATAAAAGTTAAGAGGAAAATAAGAGCCATAAGTGTAAATAATAAAAGTTGAGGGGAAGTAAAGGTCAATGAAAAACCCACCATCCTTTACTACTAAGTATAAGTAATTGTTTTCAAGTAATTGTTTTCGCTTCAAACTGATTAGTTGTTTGACAAAATAACACTTCTCAGATAAGTTGTTTTTGTTTGACAAAATAACACTTTTTACATAAATTGTTTGAGTTAAAATATAGAAACAATTTTTAGTTAAAGGTATTCAAACAAAATAAAATAGAAACAATTCTAGGCGAGTGATTTTTCATCTCGTTAGATTATCATCCTCTAGTCGACCAAATGATACAAATATTCAAAGGATTCTACTATTATTATGATTTCCTTCAGTCAAATGCCCATCTTCAAGTTCTACCAGAAGATCCTTTCTTTTCACTTCTCCCTTATTAGTTGTTTGGAAAATTAGCATTTCTTAGAACAGTTGTTTGAGATAAAATAGAAACAATTTCTATTTAAAGGTATTAAAACCAAATAAATTGCGTTAAAGAGATCCAATGCCATTTATTTTTATGGTTAATTCCTACGTAATTGTTTCAAGTTATTTTTAGTATGAACTAGTATTAAGCCCTTCGTGTTATGGTGATATGACCATGTCAATTAACAAAAATGTCAAACCATGGTAAACGACCATCAACTTTGAAAAGTTTTTATATAAAAGAAAAAAAGAGAGAAAAAATAAAACTAATCGAAAAGAAAAGTAGAAAAAAAGCATTGAACCAGTCACGGGAAATATAAAACATAAAAAACAATAATTAAGTCAATTTAGGATCCGAGCGTTCTGACGAGGCCATTAGTCAAGAAAAATAGATACAAAAATATTAAACCACACACGCGCATTATGAACATGTTAACTTGTAAACTTTAGAACAAAACGAAATAAGAAATTTTTAAAAGATAAGAAGTATGGGGATTAAAGTTGAAAGTAAAAAAAATATTGATTTAAATTGTACAAATATGAAGTTAAAAGTAAAAGAAAATTAAAGATTAGAAAAAATGTAATAAAAAAGCCAAATGAGATGCAACCAAGTATGCTAAAAGTACAACTAAAAATGCAAAACAAAATTAGAAATTATTGTATTGTTAAATACTAAGGTTCCTTTAGTCTTAAACACACAAGCAACAATTGCAAATCACTTGACAACACACATCATTTCCAACATTCTCTTTTTCATCTTTGTTACTTTTTTTTGAAGGTATTCTTTCATCTTATTAGGTTATCTTTTTGTAGTAACAACTATTTAGATTGTTGTATTCCAGAAAACAAATTAATTTTTTTGGAAGACTTAGAAATTTGTTTTGGTTGACTCATGTCTAACATGATCCTGAACCAATAACTTTTTTTTTGTTTATGTTTTTGTATTTTTTCCATTTTAATTTTAATATTTTGTTTATGTTCTTGTAATCCAGAAGAATATTGTTTATTTTAAGTTTATGCCTGAACGTTCCTCCAATTATTACATGTTGTGTTCATTAAAAAACAGCAAAAAAAATATTCTTAATAATAAATATTGTTATGAGGTTAATGCTAACGTAAATGGGCATCAAATCTGAAATTTTCTATAAAACAAATAAAAAAACTAGAAAAAGCAAAACTTTAAGCAACTTTAACATATGTTTGTGCATTGAAACTACATAGTTTTAGACATTGTTCACACTAATATGTAGATAAAAATAAGTATTCAAAATTTTATAAAAAACATATATAAATAATTATTTGAAAAAAAAGAGTTCAAATTAACTATTATGATGACGCAAGAGCTGATGCTAGCATGCACTAAAAACATGTATAACATGTAAAAATGCTTTGTATCTTGCGGTATAAATATTTATTAGTATAAAGATGTAATAGAACTAAAATTACATGATAAAATTTATTCTCCTTCTATTATAACATTTCTTATATTAAAATTAACATGATCTTTCTAAATATGATATATATGTTTACTCTCTTTTTTTCAAAAGTCTAAAATAAAGTAGTGGAATTATCTCGCATGCTGCGGTGAGAATTCCATATATGTACAAGATTTAAAATGCTATTTATAGTAATATCAGATCTAGTTACAAAACATAAAGTCACAAGTTAAAAAATTCCATTTTTTGTATCTGTTTGAGGTCTTCATTTGTACCTAACCGAACATAGCAACGTGTTTTGTTAATAAAAAGTTATGAAGTACTTGTTAGAAAGTAATTTTTAGGAGTTGAGGAAATGTACATGTTGAACCTTGTGAGCGCTCTAAGACTTAGTCTTAGATAAAATTTTACCGAAACCCAAAAAAATAGACACATTGCAAAAGTATAGTTGGATTTCATAAAACTTTGTAAATCAAAAGTAATAAAAGAAGATTCAAGTAGTATGTAAAAAAATAGAAAACAACTTATTTTTTTATCCGAGTTAGTTTCAAAAAAAATTATATCAAAAAGTAAATAAACATAAACACGTCAATAAAACGTATTCCGAACTTTATATTAATGGTAATAAAGGAAAACAATATTAAAATTACTACTAGCATCCATCAAAACAAATTTTGTTAATTAGTAGATATCACCCACCTTTTGTAAGAGTTTGATTTTGAATAAAAGTTATATTAAAGTGCAAGTAGAAATAATCACATTACAATGCTATAATCAAAAATTATAAATACATCATGTTCTTGTCAAAAATTAAATATATATAAAAATACATTATGTTCTTGCGATTCATACATGTGCCTTTATTCATTAGGGATATTTACATATATTACGTCCTAAAGTTATTAATTAAATTTTTACAAAAGTCAAGAATCTATTACATATCCATGCTAATACATATATATTATATATTTACTCAATTTATTAAGATTATTTATGTAATGATTATTTTACTCGTATTTTTATAAATATATTTTTACATATTTTATTTCCTAAGACTATCAATAACATATTTCATCAAGTTCGAGTTTTCTATATAAATAGAAACAATACAATTACATCTTATTTAAAACTTCATTTTAAAACAAAAATAATTGATAATAAAAGTTATATATTCATATACAAAACATAACTGCCAAAAGTTCTAACAAATTTAGTAATAAAACATCAATGTGTAAAAATTCTTTAGTTAAAACAAGGTAAAATAGTTATTAATAGGTTAATCTTAATAAATTGATAAATATGTCATATATATGTTTTAGGAAGGAAAAATATGTGATTGATTTTTTAGCTTGAGGAAATATGTCATTGTCTTAAGAAGTAGAAATATATAAAAAAAATCTTTTTTAAGTAAGACTTTATCTTCGGATCAAGTCAATGCAGTCAGTAGTTCTGTTTGTGTATTGTTTGTCTTATATGTTATATACTTTTTCCTTATAAGTTTTGATATGTCATAAATTGAATTATTGCAATCATTCTAATCAATATATTTATCTATGCAAATCTTGTGATTACTGACTAGCTAATTTATAAGTTGACTATATTATTTGCATATGATATTGGAAAATGCTACTTAGTTAGATATCATGAATGCATGCGACTAGGATTTTGGACCTTGTTAATAGTAAAGACAAGTATTATATTTTTTTAATATTTTGTATGATTATTAAACAATGTTTGAATATTTGATATTATAAAATTTTCATTTAATACTATTTTAATGTTTTAAGTCCGTGAGCTATAAACAACCGATTCATATTCGTCTACCCAAATATTTTCATCATTAGTCGAGGTGTGACAACACAAGTCACATTTGTGTGGGGCAACATCATGACCCATTGTTTGAAGTTTTACGTGGTATTTATCTTTGACATTTAATGTTTTATGACAATCATGCCCGACATATTAATGTTTCCAGTATAAGCGAGGGTATGATAGTTAATGAAAATGAAGCTTTATTTTTTGTCTTAACACTCTAAACATTTTCTTCCCTTCTAGATGAGTAACATATGGCTTAGTGCATTCCCTTGTAAAGTGACTATGATTTTTACAACTATAACATCTCATAAATGAGTTGTCATACCCGATCTTGCTATTCCTTTTTTATCCCAAAAGCTTTTTTTCTAGTTCCCTTCATAAATTTCTTAGCCCTGTAAACTACCATACCATTTGATATTTGTTGTCATTTTCTTCTACGTCATTAGGATTCCTTTTTTTTGTATAACATCAATTATGACATTAGGCATTATAAGGTGACCAACCATAAAATCTTCATAATTGGATAGGAAAGACGTGAATAAAGCCAAGTGTTCTTCAGTTGTCTGGGCATTTTACTTAGGTAATATTGTGGCTTGTTTGGTAATATAAACTTGCTGAATTTGTGTGACTAAAGCATATGGTATTGGAACTGAATATGGTATATGTTGAAGAAAATTTGGTTGATTCTAAATTTATTAATCACTTGAATAACTCAGAATCACTTGAAGAACTAATGAATATGTTAAGTTGCACTTTTCTAACTGTATAGTAAGGAATTGAAAACCATTTTACATCTACCTTCTGTTTCACCCATTTCATCTATAGTAGCACATTCACTATAAGCACCTACACCATCTCATCTAGATCGCAACCTTCACGACTTGCACATATGCCTTCCCAACCCTTGCCCATAGGCTTTATAGTTTCTTGTCTTGACTCTTTTAGAGATTGCATATACAATTGGTAAGGCTTTTTATTTTCTTCAAATACCTATTGACCAACATTAAAGTACGACCAAGTGTATTCTTTGATATATTAAGGGTCTTATTCCTCATGGGTTGACTATCAACAAATCCTCACTATGGTTATTCATGCTTATGCAAATGTTGAGTGGGCTGGTTGCCTAAATGGTCATCAACCCATCTTAGGTTATTATGTGTTTTTTGACCTAATCACACCACTTGGAATTCCAAGAAACAACATACAGCTTGCCTATTATAATACTGAGGTAGAGTACCATGCTTTTATTTAGACTTTTATGAAGCTTCACTAGATCATTTCTACACTTTATGAGCTACGTATACCTCTCACTAGTCCTCCTATATTGGGGTATGTTAACATTGACAATACATATCTAGCAGGTAACCCATCGTTTCACTAGCATATAAAACACCTTGAGATTGTTCTTCATCTTCATTTATATGAGATACGATGTTATCTTAGAGTCTCCAAGTTTGCTATGTTCCTACTGTTCTTTTGATTGCATATATTTTGATCAAAGGGGTTGTGTTCCATATGGTATGACTTTCTTCCATCCAAGCTTTATGTTGGTGCACATGTCTAACTTGATGGGGGCATAGTAGAGATGTTATGAGTTGTTTAGTTTTACATGCCTTTACTATAGTTATTATTATGTAGTTTTAGTTACCTCTTGTATGTTTCATACATTACATTGTAATTTCTCAAATCATGTAATGAATAAAGAACTCATAAACAAATATAAAAACTCTCTTTCTTGTAGTTTTCTTGGCCTCATCTTTCCTTCAAAATTCCATTGATAACTCTAACCTAATTTAACAAGTTTTTACTTATTACCCTTTAGATGAATAAAACAATTCATGCGGATAAGATATCACTTTTTGAAAAAAAAAAAATAAACACCCTTAAGCAAAAAAACAACACATTTATCAAAAGAGTAAAAAGAAGTCTAGATTTTATAGGATTTTTTAGCATGCGTTTAAACATAGATGATATGAAAATCATGTAAAAAATAATAAAATCTTCACATAAAGTTATTAAATCGAATCATACTGTGTGCTCCCTATCAGGTTTTTCAAACATCGTTCGCGTGATTTTATCTCTATTTATGAGAAGTACACTAGATATCAGAGTATGTTTTCAAACTAAAAAAAGACGGGATGATGATTTATGTTTAGAGAAAAATAATTATAAAGATTAATGTTAGTTACCAAAAAGAGCTTATTCAAATTAGGTTTTTGTGTTGAAGTGAATTAGTAAGAATCAAGAATAAAATTAAGCAAAACGTAAAATTACAAAAGGATAAAACCTTTATATGTTATTTATTTCGTGTAATGAGAATAAAGCCAAAGAGAAGTAAGAGATAGACTAGACACATTCTTTTGCTACACATTCTTTTGTTATTGCAAGCTTCATGTGACTTAAATACCATCCGTGACTTGTTTGCTCTCCGTGATCTCAAGTTCGTACAATATATATGTATATATATATTTATATATATATGTATATATGTATATATGTATATATGTATATATATGTATGTATATATATATATATATGTATGTATATATGTATA